>CM076409.1:18920228-18988216 GCA_038363315.1 Mugilogobius chulae
AGCCTAAACAGATGGAAATAGCCTTTGGCTTCAATTGGAGTCTTTACATTTCTGTCTGTTCATTAACATGCTCTGTCCCAATCAAATAAATATAGCCTACATAAATACTGAGAGAAAGAGAAGCAAAATCTTCTTATATTTAACTGTGAGTATTATGATTTGAGTAAGTTTGAAAACTTATTTTCTATCATAATTCAGAAATCTCCTATTGGAATAAAGGATTGTATGCTGTCTAAACGTCTTTAAAGCCAAAGAAATGTCACTTTTGAAACAAAAGAGTTGTAGACCCTCCTTAAAAATCTTTTCATTGTGCAGCTTTAATATAAGAACCAGCCATGATAAGATACTGCTGAAACACCAGTAAATTACAGCCTTAATATGATTTTTGTTTTTTCATCATAAAACCTAAAGGGCCGCAAAAAATGATGTGACGGCCACATCTGGCCAGCGGGCCTGGGGTTTGTCATGACTCTTCCTTCAGCTGCTCACCTGGTACTCGTTCACTTTCTTTCAGAGAACAAAACTACACTTTTAGTCATTCAAACCTAAAACATATCCTGCTCTTTGTTACTGATGCTGTTAGACTTGTGGTAAATGAATCTGCTATTAACATTACTTCTATGGCTCCTGCTCTGGCGCACTTCAGCTCCTACGTGTTCTGTATCCAACACGCACCAAAAACGAGCAGTTTCCTCTGATCTACTGTGACACGCACGCACGTGCCCGCTGGTCGGGCCAGAATACGATCATCTCATTGCAAGGTGAGTTTGGAGCATGACTTGCGTGTTATGAAATGACCGCGCGTGTCCGGCCACGTGTATGAAGTTTACGCTTTAAAATACAGCTCCTTTATAGACTCGTTTCTCTGTGAGTTTTAGACGGATTTTAGTGAAATACGCGTCATTCTGCAGCTTGAAACGTGCAGTCATCACTCCCCCTATGAGAGCAGCTGTAGGAGAGAGAGAGAGAGAGAGAGAGAGAGACAGAGAGAGAGAGAGAGAGAGAGAGAGAAAGCAAGAGCGCACCCCGGAGGAAAAAATAAAGTCTATTAGCATTTTGAAGTAGTTAGGCCTCTTTTTGATGGCCTGATTTTCATTTCTTGGTGGAAAGACAAGTTTGTATGAAGTGGACGCTTCCTTCGGTGGAGCCTGCTCCGTCTGGTCTGGTGTTTGATCCCTGCGTAAGAGGCGCTCGTCTAAGGTGGATCAAACCATTTGCATCTTTTTAAAGGGGTGGAAGGGCCCTCTGGTGCTATTTATAATTATATTTAACAGAAAAAAACCTGACCATTATACATTTATTATGATAGAAAATAGATTAAATTAAGAAAAAAAAGGTAACGGAAAATAATGTATAAATCATTGGATCTTGGAGGGCCCTTATCCGTCCTGGCCCTGGGAAAGTAGTACCCTTTACCCCCCCAGTCCGACGCCCCTGCTGCTCGTATGTGATCAAAGGTTGTCCTGAGGATGATGCAAGTTTTCAAACTTTAATTTAGTTTTGTTGTGGCAGTAAAATAAAGTCTTCTCTTGTTTGCTCATGTGGAGTCAGTAAATTGAGTTTACAGCACAGTGTAGTCTTTAGTATGCTTTTTGATGTAAATTGTGTGATGTAAAGGTCAGATGAATACGAAATGGCCATTCAGACTGTAGTCGCATTTGAAAAGATGGGATTTATTTTTATATATGAAAGTGCAATGGGTCGGATTGGGAAAAAAAAAATTGGAATTGTGCTGTTCACACTACCATGAACAAATTTGATACAGATCGCATACAGGCAAAAGATCGGATTAGTCCGCAGCGTGAACGTGGCAAAAAAAATAAATAAATGTCTCAAAACTGGCATTTTGGCTGGCTTTGGGGGGCGTAATTCACATTTGATTGTTGAAATCAACTCAATGCCTTTCATTTGGGGTACAAACAAGTCACTTTTCTTTTGAGGACAGAAAAGTCAGTGATGAGATGTCCAGTCACTTTCCGCTCTACTGCGCATGTCACCTGTGAAAACATAAGCTGTTGGTCTAGTTGCTGGGAAAACTTGTTTGATAAAAAAAAAAAAAAAGAAAGGGAATGAGAGCCAGCTGTTTCAATCATGTATGAACCGGTATGACAGACGCCTGGCTCTTGAACTGCAAATTACAAGTGCTAGCTAGATTTACAAGATTTTTCCTAATGAAATAGTGGCAGACACAAAGCAGATACAGGTGTGAAGAAAACAAACAAACATTATGGTTGTGGAGGAGAGTTTTGGAACAGATCTGTTTTTTTGTTTGTTTGTTTGTTTGTTTGTTTTTTGCAAATCACAAATTGTGCTTTGTAAAGTGAATGAATGATTATTATTTATGTAAAGACATTTTTTTTTTGGTAATACTGTGTTGATGTGAATGTGAAAGTTAAGTGTACTATTCAGAAATGCTATCCAAGTACTTACAACTTGTAATCTTGTGCCATAAAGAGTTGAACTAATACAGGGTCTCTGAGCTAAGTGATGGCAGAAAATCTTGAATTGTCTAAGTGTTGATCCAAAGAAAAAGATTTAAAAAGGTCTGTTGTAAATAGTTGCAACTCATTTGAAGAGACTGTGAACATAAATAGGATTGTTCCAAAAATTGAACCCTGAGGAGCTCATGGCTATGGGAGATGGAGCAAATTGGTAACCAGCCAAATATACAGACTGTTGCACGTTTATGCGGACGATTGCCAAATTGACCCTTTCTCCAAAAAAACACATGTCCTGCCCCCTGGCACCTCTTTTAGCTTGTCT
This sequence comes from Mugilogobius chulae, assembly GCA_038363315.1. Lineage (NCBI taxonomy): Eukaryota > Metazoa > Chordata > Actinopteri > Gobiiformes > Gobiidae > Mugilogobius > Mugilogobius chulae. The sequence continues at coordinate 18,922,992 of CM076409.1, forward strand.
TAGTGACGTCAAGGCTTGGCTGGCCCACAACTTTTTAAATCTCAATGAGGGTGAAACTGAGGTCATTTTGTTTAGCAACTTGACCCCCTCATGGACTTGGGCCCACTAAAACAGCCATTTAAATCAGCTGTCAACAACCTTGGCGTCACGTTTGACAGTGATTTTAAACTTGATAAACACGTGAAGGCAGTTGTCCAGTCTGGCCTTATCACTTGGGGCTTTTATAAAAAGTTAAACCTTTTTTATCTTTTAATTCTTTTGAACAAGTCAAGCACGCTTTTGTCTCTTCTCGTTTAGACTACTGCAATGCACTTTTTAACATCAGCCAACACGCACTTCCCGCTTACAGCTTGTCCAAATTCTGCAGTGCGTCTTTTAACTGGTTCCAAAAAACTAGAGCACATTATTCTGATTTAGCATCGTTGCACTGGCTTCCTGTTTGTTTTAGAGTTGATTTGAAAAGATTTTATTGTTTGTTTCAGTCACATTGGCACCTCTTTACATCTCTGACCCCATCCGAATTTACTCCCCCTCTGAAGTCCGAGAGCCAGTTCCAGCTTGTGGTACCTAAGACAAGACTTAAAACCAGAGGGGAGCATTCTCTGTAGCTGGTCCTAAGCTCTGGAATGCTCTCCCTCTCCACGAATGATCAGCTCCTACAGTCGAGTGTTTTATGGCTTTCAACACCAACTGAGTTGTGTGGTCCCTGTTGTCTTTCTTATTTTTATTTTATTAGTTTTATTTGTTTTTATTCTTTTATTAAATGTTTTATATTTTTATTTATATGTATTTTATTTGATTCCACTGGTTTTACTGTTTGGGACTAGTAGATCAAATTGTAATGTATCATATGATTTGCTTTTATCTGTGCAGCATTTAGGAAACTTTTTGTTGTGAAATGTGCAATATAAATGAAGTGGATTTGGATGTTTTGACATATAGATACATCCTTTGATAGTAACGTCTATCCATGCATCATTTCTTGTATAACTATAACTATTGTTATGATACCTGTTATGGATATTCAGTATCTTCGCTTGATTGGTCATTATTTTATTAAAATAGGGATTTCATTAGATTCATGAGCTTGCAGCGCACTTGAAATTAAAAAGAACAAGTAGGACATAGTCTAACCTATAGTTTGTTTGTTGTATAATAACAATAATAAAGAAAGAAAGCAAGACAGAAAGACAGAAAGACAGAAAGAAAGAAAGAAAGAAAGAAAGAATGAAAGAAAGAAAGAAAGAAAAAGAAAGACAGAAAGATTAAAAGAAAGAAAGAAAGTTTCTATTCAGGAACATTATCTTCAAGAGTGTTCATAATCTGAAGGTGTCTATTGAGTTTTACTATCCACCAGAGCTGTGTCAAGAATGAGATGGCTTCATAAAATGTCATTCAAAATAAGCAGCCCATAAGCTCAGGATTTAGCAACACCTGGTACTGTCTTAGAGTATGACAGCAGAGTAACTTGGTTTGGAACTTACAGAATGAGAAAATGCAGCCTGAGAGGTTCAACCCGATAACAGAGTTACGCTTTTATCACTTTGCAGACAAAATAGAGAGACTTCTCTATCTGAAGAAATCACATCTTCTCTCCACTGATTCAGCATTCAGGACAAAGCTCCTCCTCTGAAGTTGCTCAAATGGACTGGCATGACAAATAACACCATTACGACTGTGGCATTTGTACTGTGCAACATGTTTATACGAGGAGAGGCTTCTTAATGACTCCCCCAGAGGTCACAAGTGTTTTATTTACCTCCAAGCACTCAACCAGACCACTGGCCAGATTGCATTATAGTGATTAATGTACGTTAGTAGTGTCTAATGTGTTCCCTTGACCTTTGTGCTTGTACCTGGAACAATTTACATAAGGATGGCCCACTTACATACATCCTAATCTGCCTCATGCTGATGCTCAGTCAAGGTTTTGCTCCCATTGATCTTGTCACACTTGGCTGTTAATAGTTCAGTGTATATCTTATTATCAGGACAACAGCATATGAAGCATTTAATAGTCATGAACAAAATGCTTGAAACTTAGCCAGTTAATATGTGTTATAATTTGTGTAAGCATGTTGTATAAACTATTTCTTTGTCATTTTGTTCTAGGGAGGTGACAAAGGTAACATTTACCAAACATGAATTAAATATTAAATGCTAAGTGAACTTGTCCGCTACCTACATATATCTGTTTTCCCCCCACCTACTGTGTATCCTTCTAAAGGCCAGATTTATCAAGCATTTGCCCATGTGCAAAACAGGTTAGGGGGAGCAAACACTTGGTGTAGAAGACATTCTTCTTTCACACAAACACTAAAGATGGGTGGTTTCCTTTGGGCACTCCCATATCCATATCCATATTTGTTGTTTTCAGATCCGATGACTCGACCCCCATCCCAATCCATAATGTAACTTACAGATCAGCATCAAAAGCTTTACTTCATAAGCTGGCTTTTATTTATCATTCACTCATTTGTTTTGTTGCTGATGCAGTGTTCACTACTCAACACTGGAGGCTACTCTGGGGAAGAGGCCATCTCTTCACACCTGCTGACAAACTCATTGTTTTATTTTCATTTACCGAGCTTTAGTTGAGATTATTACGAGGAATTGTTCTCAAATGACCTACCTGGTAAAATAATGAAAAAATATACTTCAGAACATGCTATTTTTCTCACACAGACAGTCAACATAATTTCTCAACTGTACGCTGCCACCATAGTCTTTTTAAGGGGGAAATGTTTTTTTCAAAATGTTTTGCCTGGCCTAAGCTCCAAATATCTTTTGGCACTGTAAACACATGTACCAGCAAAGCTAACATAATTGTCATTCTAAGTCATTTGCCTATGCCGGTTTGCATCTTTCCAGATTAAAAATGACAATATTTTAAAAGTAACGTGACCTTTTCAAAGACCTGCTGTCTTCCCCTTGGCCCCAGGCACATTCTGAGTAGGGGACTGAAATATGTTCATCATGAGTTATTTTGTGACATATGTACAAGGTTTATTACTTGCTATCAGTGAGTGCAATGTACTTCCTTTCAATGTCAACACACCACCTGCTGCAGGCCAAGTTTCATCCCTGAAATCTGTTGTTTATGTCATATGGAAATGATGTTTTATTCTATCAAAGGAAAATGGATATATTGGCTCAATGAGAACACCAGAAAAGCTATGAATATGAAAACTACCCCACACTCTTATCACCAACCAGGCCCGGCGTGGCTAATCGGGAGAGTCGGGAGACTTCCCGAAGGGCCGGGGTACTTTGAGGGCCGGTGTGGCTCATGTCACACCGGCCACCGGTTGGACCAAGACGCAGAGACGTGCTGAAAGCACGAGGGTAGTCGCTCTAGAGCAGGGGTGGCGAACCCGAGGCTTGCGATCCGCATGCGGCTATTGACCAATCAGAGTGCGGCTCTTTGGCTCATTCAGAAACATTTGCGCCTCCACACGCTCTCTCTTTCCCTCTCGCCGACATGAGGGAGAGAGAGAGCCGCATGTGCGTAAAGCTGCTGTGCTGTAACCTGATCCCGCCTAATTAAGCTAAAACATAGAAATCCTGAGCCCTGTGAGTGTTTTGAAGGCGACAGCGACACTCTACTACTCACAAGCTTTCAGACACTTTTATTTCACAAAGATAGACCTCAGATTCACGGAGTTATGATTGTTTTCGCCTTTACTGAAATTGCCATTCATTTTAATGGGGCGGGCGCGCGGAATTTGACGGGACGTTTCGAAGCATTTAATTCACTGTCCCAAGACACATGAGATATAAAAGTGATACTAAGCATGAGTTCAGACGTCCTCATACAAGTTTAGTCTTGTTTTTAGAGTTTCTACAGCCCCAGCTCCACTGTCACTGCTCCACGGTTTGCCCTGGGAAGAGCAGGGCCGGTTCAAAAAAAAAAAGAGGACCTTTGAAGGGGGGGCTCATCTAACATGAAAAAATTTTAATTGACATTAGAATTTGATAATAATTATATTGTTAATTATAGTAAAATTACATCACATATCAATAAGAATATCACATCTAAAACTCACCAAAATGCAGGAAATTGCACAGAATTTTTAAAAATTCTCCTGGGGGAGAATTCCCCCAGACCCCCCTAAATTATATCAAAACCATGTTATATTAAAAAAATAAAGGTACAGTTGACTTTGCTGGGGCGCTATAACATAATAAATATTATGTAAAAAATAATATTAATATTCGCATACATATTTACATTTTTATTTGTCAGAGGGCTGCCCATTCAAAATTTTCCCGGGCTGAAAATGAGTCCCACTCCGGCCCTGTCACCAACATTGTTTCATGTTGCAATTACTATTACATTGTTAACGTCATTGATCAATAAAGCATCATCTATGGGGAGCTACTATCAAGATGGTAGTTCATGAACTGGAGACCCAAGTCAGAACCTGTGAGGGTTTACTGCTGTTCTACTGCTAATACTGGTTAGGCTTGGGTTCTAGAAGGCAGAGCTTGGAGTTTCTTCCTTCCCTCAAACACAGCAGGGAGGAAAGACACACATGCTCTGTCATAGTTTTGTGCTACACTTCCACCCTGTGTATAATTCCTGTGTACTGCGCACAATTATGCTATCTACATGCAGTCAACATAAAGTTAGGTAAGTAATGTTATAATATAGTAAGCCTCACCCGACAGTAACTGTGAAAGTGCCTAAACAACACAAGCAAACTTTAGGAGTTCATGGTTGCATTAATACTGTTGTACAAGTTTTTTGTTTGTGACGTGTGTGAGTCAGAATACTGTCAGCAGCTGCTCAGTAGAGAAACTCTTCCACTTAATTAGCCACATTCTGCTGCTGCTGTGGCCGACCTGCTTCCCTAACATACTAAAGCCTATTGTTAAATGCCATTCGGGTTGAACTTGTCCCACTTTTGTCCTTTTCTTAGTTCTTTGGATACATTCATAAACTTACAGTATGGACTTTATTTGTTTAAATGCAATATACATGTCAGGCATTTCAAATTCATCTCACCAAGCATTCCATTGGGCTCTGGAGTTTCAAAAGCAATGATTGAATTACATCCAGGTTGTCTTTTGTTTATTTGATGGAATACAGCATTCACACTGGGACAGTGAATCTGTGGCAGAAACCTTGGGCTCATCAAACCTGTCATGATACTGTATTATTGTTCTATGTCAGAACAACAGCTAAATAACACCAGCATAAAATCTTGCCATGTGTTTGCTTGAATGTTTATAGAGCCCCAAAGAAAACTGTTCCCATTTGCTCAAGAATCTAAGCCTGTCTGTGTGACCTGCCGCGACAAATAAGAAGAGCCTTCACAGAGACATTCACAGCTGTCGTTTGTAAATCAACTTTTTACTAGTAGTTGTGTATTTGAAAATCAGTGAGTTTTTTAGTCCTTAAAGCTCAACTTAACTAACTCACATGCCAACAAATCCTGGCCAGGCCAGTTATGGAGCTCAAGAGTGACTGCTCACTTCCTGGTTCAGCAAGTATGGCTTCCCATGCTTGGATCTTTTATATTATCTGGATAGGACATTGCCAGCTTGTAGCTGTTGTAAATCAGCCCTAGTGGACGCTCCATGGTACTGCAGAGGGAAGAGTGACCACACCCGCCTGCGTTTCAGATCAAATCCACAACGCACACATAAGATTTGGGTAGCACTTTAAAAGACCTCCACGGTACCTACCAGTTAAGTACCATGTCAGTTACTAGTAACTAACAGTGACACTTACTAGTACTTACTCTGGTACTTACTGTGGTACTTACACTGGTACTTACACTGGTACCTACAGTGGTACTTGCAACAGCAGTTACTGGTACATACCACTGGTAGTTACTGGTACTTACTGGTACATACACTGGTACTTACACTGGTACCTACAGTGGTACTTTGAGTGGTACTTGTACCAGCAGTTACTGTACCTACCACTGGTAGTTACTGGTACTTACTGTGGTACATACACTGGTACCTACAGTGGTACTTTGAGTGGTACTTGTACCAGCAGTTACTGGTACATACCACTGGTAGTTACTGTGGTACTTACTGCGGTACTTACACTGGTACTTACACTGGTACCTATAGTGGTACTTGTACCAGCAGTTACTGGTACATAACACTGGAATTGAGGCAAGATGGCGCCGGTGTGTCTGGTCCGTCGTTTTGCTCTCTCTACTTTTATTTGTTATGTCTTAATTCTGTCACTGATGACAAGGACCATCGACTCACTGCTGAGCTATAATCGCCAAGAACTAATCCAAATAAAATATAGAGTGGACTCGTTGGAGAGGTTTTGCTACGACGGGCAAAACTCTGGCTCTCCTCACCTGGCTAATGTCCCTGCTTTCCTGGTACGCACCGGCAACTTACCTCCCCGCAAGAAAAGGAGACGCCGGGAACTCGCGGTGGATTACTTGTCAAGCTGAAGCTTTGGCTGGCAAGTCCAACTGCGGATGTGGCTGCTATTCCGGCTGGATATCGTGACTGCTTTCGCCGCTTTGTTACGCGGCGCGCATTGACCGCCGCTGTTGGCACCTGGCTTGTACCCGTGGCGCACGCCGAGGAGGAGCCTGCGGGTGTGCGCTACTGTCGCCGCCCTCGACCCGTGGCAGCGGTCTCTGTGAACCACGCTAACCTCCGACAGCTAACCAGGGTAACTCTACCGGAGAGAAACATCCAGATTCCGACCAATTGTGCGCTTGTGAATGCGCGGTCGGTGGCAAACAAGACTTTTATCTTGAGGATTTCTTCGCCGCGCATTCTCTGGATGTATTGTTTCTCACTGAGACGTGGACAAGCACGGGTGAGTCTTCCGCCTTCTCAGAGCTGGTACCCCCGAGCTGTAGCTTTGTTAATGTGCCCAGAAGGACAGGTCGTGGAGGTGGCATAGCAGCTATATTTAAAGACAGTATAAAGTTTAAAAGCACTGCGCCACTGTCGTATGCGTCTTTTGAACTGTGCTGCTTCGAACTGGCCAAGTCAACCCGGTGCTGTGTGCGCTTATTTATCGGCCACCAAAGCACAACAAAGACTTTTTAAAAGACTTTTCCGAGTTTATGTCTACCGTTGTGCCGCATTATGACCGTCTTTTGATCTTAGGTGACTTGAATGTACATGTGTGTTGTCCCTCCAAGCCTTTGGCCACAGAGTTTTTAGAACTAATTGATGCTTTTAATTTTGTGCAACATGTAACTGGTGTCACTCATGAACATGGCCATACTTTGGATTTGGTATTAACACACGGTTTGAATATTGATAATGTTCAGATACTTGGCGCTGTATTTTCTGATCATTGCCCGGTTCTGTTTAATTTTATGTTGAATGACCTGCATAAGCATGACGTTCCTGTGCTCTATCGGCGTCAGTTAAAGCCGACATCTGCAGCAAGTTTCACTGATTTTTTGCTCAAACTGATGCTATGAATATTGCTCAATGTCAAGACACTGAGCAACTTGCTACTACTTTTTCTCTGTGTGTGATAACATTATGAATACTATTGCACCAGTTAAGATTGTGCGCCCTAAACCTAAGCGAGAGCCCTGGTTAAATGATGTTACCAGAGAGGCTAGGCGTAAGTGCAGGAAGGCTGAGCGCAAGTGGAAGAAAGATAAGCTTGTGGTGTCACATCAAATTTTGAAAGACACTTGGAGAAATTATCAAAATGTCACTGAAGGGGAAAAAACTAAATATTTTTCTAATCTTATTTCTATTAATGATGACAAACCAAGAGTCCTTTTTAAAACAATTGGGTCTATTTTAAATCCCACCCAATCCCCCAATGTGCAAGCCACAACAGCTGTTTGTAACAATTTTTTAAAGTTCTTTTGTGACAAGGTTGCCAGCATCAGGGCCAATATATCTGTCACTTGCATTATTCCAGCTATAACAAGCACTTGTTTAGCTGTCTTTGACCAGTTTACACCTGTGTCACTTTCATTTCTCACTACTATTGTTCAGAAACTAAAACCTTCATCCTGTCCTTCTGACAGTGTCCCACCTCGGCTTTTTAAAGAGGTTTGGGGGTCAATTGGTCCAACTGTAATGGCCATTGTCAATAGTAGTCTTTGCTCAGGAACTGTCCCTGTTTTCTGTAAACAAGCTGTAGTTGAGCCTTTAATTAAAAAAGCTAGTCTTGATAGCTCAATTCTTTCAAATTATAGGCCAATATCAAAGCTTCCTTTCATTTCGAAAATTTTGGAGAAGACAGTTCTCACTCAATTACAAACATTTCTTGATACAAACAGCATTTTAGACACTTTTCAGTCAGGGTACAAGTCTTTTCATAGCACTGAGTCTGCACTTTTAAAGGTTTTTAATGACCTGCTTTTAATGACTGACTCTGGTGATTCTGCCATTTTAGTGCTTTTAGACTTGACCGCTGCTTTTGACACAGTTGACCACGCAACTCTTTTAGATCGGTTGGAAAACTGTGTGGGTGTCAGGGGACAGCCCTAGATTGGTTTAAAATCTTACCTCTCTGGACGTTCCTTCTCTGTCAGGCTGGGGGACTCCACCTCTTCATCCGCTCTGCTGCACTGTGGAGTCCCCCAGGGTTCAATTCTCGGGCCTGTACTGTTCACGCTGTACCTGTTACCTCTTGGGCAGCTATTCAAAAAACACGGTATAGCTTATCATCTGTATGCCGATGACACACAAATTTACATCCCCATTAAAAGGAACAGCAGCAGCCCCCTGACACCCCTACTAGAGTGTCTTAATGACGTCAAGGTGTGGTTGGCCCAAAATTTCTTAAATTTGAATGAAAATAAAACAGAGGTGGTGGTGTTTGGGCCAGTGTTGGCTCCTCTTTAGACCTGGGCCCCTTGAGTCAGTTCACCAAACCCACGGCCACCAACCTTGGCGTCATTATGGACTCTGATTTTAAACTTAATAAACAAGTCAATGCGGTCGTGAAATCCAGTTTTTATCATCTCCGTCTTTTATCAAAAATTAAGTCAATTTTAAGTTTTTCAGATTTTGAGCGGGTTATGCATGCTTTTATTTCGTCTCGTCTGGACTACTGCAATGCACTTTATGTTGGAATGAACCAAAATGCGCTTATCGCTTGCAGTTAGTCCAGAACGCAGCAGCCCGGCTTTTAACAGGAAGTAGAAAACATGTGCATATCACACCAATTCTTGCATCTTTGCACTGGCTTCCTGTCCATTTTAGAATTGATTTTAAGATTTTATTGTTTGTTTTTAAATCCTTGAATGGACTGGCACCATCTTACATCTCGGACCTCATCCAAATCTACACTCCTGCGCGCGCTCTGAGGTCCGAGAGCCAGCTCCAGCTTGTGGTGCCTAAGACGAGACTTAAAACCAGAGGGGACAGAGCGTTTTCTGTGGTGGGCCCCAAGCTCTGGAACGCTCTGCCCCTCCATGTTCGATCTGCCCCCACTGTGGAGTGTTTTAAGTCTCGTCTTAAGACCCACTTTTATTCTTTGGCTTTTAACTCCGCGTGAGTTGTGTGGTCCTCTGTTGTCTTTTATTGTTTTATTATTTTATGGTTTTTATTTCATTTTATTGGTTTTTATTTCATTTTATTGTTTTATTTTTGGAATTTATTTACTGTGTGCATGTTTAGTTTGTTATATTATAGTTGTTTCACTTTTTTATGTGCAGCACTTTGGAAACAACTGTTTGTAAAATGTGCTATAGAAATAAAGTGGATTGGATTGGATTGGAACACTGATAGTTACTGGTACTTACTGTGGTACTTACTGTAGTACTTACACTGATACTTAAGGTGGTACTTGTGTCATCAGTGGACTGGTACTTACAGTGGTAACTATTAGTACACTTACCACTTTTAATAATTTGTGGCACACACATATGTTTCAGTGGTGTATAATTGGTACTAAATTAAAAAGTAGAGTTTATAAATTAAGATTAACAATAAAATGCAAGTGCTAAAAAAGCACAACTGTCTTTATTTATGTCACAACAATATTGGGTATTGACAAATACCAAAGTAATTATTTGTTTCAGTAAACAAAAACAACAGAAAACAATTTACAACAATCTTAGCTTAATTCCAACATTTATTGATAAATACCATGATACATAATGGTAAATAGTGGTACTACAATGGTACTTATTACAGTAGTTGACAGTCAACTACTAGTAACAACGGGACCTGTTCTAAAGTGACACATACTGGTACTTGAGTGGTACTTACTACAGTAGTTGACAGTTAAGTACTAGTAACAACGGGACCTGTTCTAAAGTGATACTTACTGGTACTTCAGTGGTACTTACTACAGTAGTTGACAGTTAAGTACTAGTAACAACGGGACCTGTTCTAAAGTGACACATACTGGTACTTCAGTGGTACTTACTACAGTAGTTGACAGTGAAGTACTAGTAACAACGGGACCTGTTCTAAAGTGACACCATGCTGGTACTTCAGTGGTACTGTGGCACCAGAGGTTCTTCTGTGGTCTCCCATCCGAGTACTGCCGAGGCCCAACCCTGCTTAGCTTCTGAGATCTGACTGGATCAGGCTTTGGCTTGCTGGTATGGCTACGACTATACCAGCATGCCAATACTGGTGGTAAAAGTACCACTGTAGGTACCAGTGTAAGTACCACAGTAAGTACCAGTTACTACCAGTGGTATGTACCAGTAACTGCTGGTACAAGTACCACTCAAAGTACCACTGTAGGTACCAGTGTAAGTACCACAGTAAGTACCAGTAACTACCAGTGGTATGTACTAGTAACTGCTGGTACAAGTACCACTCAAAGTACCACTGTAGGTACCAGTGTAAGTACCACAGTAAGTACCAGTAACTACCAGTGGTATGTACTAGTAACTGCTGGTACAAGTACCACTCAAAGTACCACTGTAGGTACCAGTGTAAGTACCACAGTAAGTACCACAGTAACTACCACTGGTATGTACCAGTAACTGCTGGTACAAGTACCACTCAAAGTACCACTCTAGGTACCAGTGTAAGTACCACAGTAAGTACCAGGTAAGTACTAGTAAGTGTCACTGTTAGTTACTAGTAACTGACACGGTACTTAACTGGTAGGTACCGTGGAGGTCTTTTAAAGTGCTACCAAGATTTGTTTATTTTCCTAATGCAGATGAAACAATGCATCAACTAGTCTACTGTAAGCTGTGGTGTCCTTAGGCAAGATTGAAATTAAATGCCTCCATGAAAAGGTTTTGCAGTAAACAAACAAGTTCTCATTGAATGCATGTCTTTACCACACTGTGTAAATCACAAAAATCTTGACATTGCGTTTTCCTTTTCTGGCTTGTTTATGACACGGCTGTGAAATTACACGCTAAATGTGTTGATCGGGTGCAATATTTTCTTGCCGTTTTGTGCTGTGTTTATGTGTTGGTCATGGAATTGGCTAAGATTAAGATTTTGTTACCATTCATAAATAATAAAATGTCTTTACATCAACCAAGACCTAAGGCAATAACGTGTGTCATAGACACACACAAAATAGAAAATACAGTATGTTAAAATGACACTATTTGCATTCCATTGTACAGGCACAATTTCTGTGAGGTCATACAAGGCTTTTCATTTGTGGTCATTTAATCCTGGAAAAAATAGTAATCACAGGTTGTCTTTTATAAAATAATTAGATTCAGGAAAGGAAATGACAGGGCTCAATATCTTCTTTACCTGTCTTCTATCTCAGGACTGTTTCCTAGCAACAGTCTGATACAATTTGAATGCCTCCAAAGAAACAAAAGGGGAATTAGCTTTGAATACTTGAAACAGGTCGCTGCTATTTGACTGAGTCATGTGTGAGCCTCAATAAACACTTCTTCAATTGACAATCGGACAATAAGAAGGTCAAAAGCATTTTTTCTTACTTGATAAAGCTACAAAGTTCCGGGAAGAAGAAGTCTAAAGATTGCTAAATCTGAGTATAAAGTCTAAAACTTGGATACAGACTACAGTCTGTATCCAACACAGTCTCTGAAGAAAATGTAGATATACAACAAAATGACTCTGTTAAACTGATCAAGTTTGAGGACGACACCACCCTCATCGGGCTCATCTCTGACGGTGACGCGTCTGCCTACAGGAGGGAGGTAGACCGGCTGGTGTCCTGATGCAGCAGCAACAACCTGGAGCTCAACGCTCAGAAGACAGTGGAGATGATCGTGGACTTTGTTGTGGATTGATTTGGTATTCACGTTTGAAAATGAATTCCTTGAGAGTTGCCTGAGCTCAAAAGTATTATTTATTAGCAAAAGTACAATTATTCATAATCGATAGTCCAGAGAGTCCAGGGTCCTAGTCATTGTTGTTGTGAGAGAGAAGTCCATATTGTTCAAATGGAGGTTTCCTCCATTTCAGCTTTCGCAGTCTATTGTTCTTTAGCTCATGCTAACACATGAGCTAAGGCATGCTAGCCATGAGGAGAGGCCTGCTTAGTGGTTCAGTCTCCTCTTCTGTCTCCATAGTCTCTGTCCGTGGTCTGTTCCATGCGCTCGGTCCAAGTGGTCTGATCCCTGCTCTCTGGCTGCGTTGTCCCTTATAGCCATCAGGGGGGCAAAACAGGTCTGGGAGCCTCCTGCTCACCATGGGAGTTTAGAGTCTTTTCACATGCAACAAAGCCTATCCAGGTGTGATCTACATTAGCACATGCAGAGACTTACTGGCTCCGAGAAGGGTTTTCCCAGGTTTCAGTTTCACCAAAGTTACATTTTAAGATTTCCATAACAACTTCAAGCTGGCAATTGACCTTTTGCCGAGCCCCGCCCCAAAACGGCTATTGTCCAAGCAAACATTGTAGCAACCGTTGCTATGTAAATAGTGTCCGTCAAATCTTGAGTTCCAAGCAAGACGGTGAAGCAATGTGTCTACGGTTTATGTAAATCAGACCGCAGATACCCCGAAATATTGACCAGAGGAGTTGTGTTCTTTCCATTTCCAAAGATGAAAACAACTGGAGGAGTGCCTACAATGGATTAAACAGTTCGGGCGGCTCGGGGCGGCTCCTCTCCCAGCTAAATATATCGAACAAATGTCTGCTCAAAGGTAAAACTAATGTTAAACTATGAACTTACTGTGTTGTTAGATCTAGAGGCACAAACACAAAATAGACTGAAGGTATACCACAACGAGGTATAGTTGGCAGAAGGGTTAGCGGCTAAGTTTAGCGAGCCTCTTAGCTTGCTAACAACCCTCGTAAATGAACAATATTCTTGCAATAGAGAAAAAAAAACCTTAACATATGAAAGCGAACTTACCCGGCAGTGCAAGAGCAGGACAAGGCTGTGCTTGTTGCATTTGAGGTAATGTTAAAAATCACGAGTTTCTCTGATTTAGCTTTAGACCAGTAGCATTAGCCTCCGTAGGAGTTATGTCCCCTCCGGTGAGTATTTTAATGTTTTGAATAAATCCCTCCCCTGCATAGTAAACCCCTTTTGCCTCGATCTAGAGGATATTGCTGAAAAATTGCTTTAAAAAAGTCACTTACGCGAACAGATGTACTGCTTTTTGTCATTGAAATCTATGGCACGCTGTCATATTTGACGGGCGTAGCAACAGTAACTAAGGGGGGCGGGGCTCGGCGAAAGGTCAATTGTATGTGGACAATTTATTTTCTATCAAGGCAAGTCAAAGGAAGGTGCAAAGAAAAAAAATGTATATGCCATATCGATGGCCGAAAAACAAAACCTCCTAACTGCAAATTTTCGATTTTTGTTTTTTTGGCTAAATCTTGAGTTTAGTTCAGGGACCATGTGTTGAGTCTATTTTGAGTGAAATTCTGACCATCTTTCCCCCCAAAAAAGTCAAATGAAAAAAACTCCTATCAGTGCAGGAGGAAAAGTGCAGAAGCAAAACCTCCTATCTGCACTGTTCTCTATAGAGACAAGTCACAGTTTAGACTTCTGAGCATTTACTGTTCCACTCAAATGGCTGTTTTTCCTCTGTAATGTTGATTTATAATTGTTAAGAATATGTTTTTGACAAGTTCAAGTTATATACTTAGAATATATACTAAATAGATTATATGTGCTTTATCAAACGCAATCTGTGCTTTAGAGAATTTAGTCAGTAATCACAAGATTTTATTTAATATTTTAATATTATTTTTAAAAAATTCAGCCTATATATACTTTATAAATGTTTTTTTTAACATAATAATCAATGTTTATATATTTTTTTTACACACAGCACAAGTTGTTTGATGTTAACATGGTATTTTGATATAATTATTGTCTCCAACTCCACAACTAAAGAAAATTATTACAATTGACTTTGTTTAGAGATAACTGCTTTTAACATATTTTGAAATATTATTATTATTATTAGTTTATTTTATGATTATCATAAATCACAACTTTATTCCTTATAAGAGCAGTGAATCATAGAACATCCTTACAGTCGTTGATACAACTTATTACATGACATAAGAGACTTCAGTTCCACTTGTGAATTGTTGAACATTAAAGTTGACCTTTCTCTCATTTAGAAAATTAGCAATTAAATGACTCCCAGTAATATCAATATAAGCACATGTATTTATTTAGAGTTTTATCAGTCTGGAAACTGAAAACGACACAACAAAAGTCTTGTTTTGTTCTAAATATGCCCCACAGAAAAATCAACTACATCACTAATAATTTTATAATCTCTGTTTAATTGTAATTAATTTATTCAAAGTTGTTAATTTAATTGATTCCTGCAAATTTGAGTAACTCTGTGTTGTCCTGTAACAGGCTCCAGGGCTCAGAAAAGTCCTGTTTTCACATACCACTTAGCCCCGCCCACATTCCTGTAATTACAGTGATTATTTATGAAACAAAACTGTAAAATGTTAAAAACAGATTCTGTTTAAATAAATACATTTACATGAAAATCTGTTGTTTGTTGCAGTGAAATGTGGCTGGAGGCGGAGCTTCTTCTATCAGGCTGCTAAACCAATACTGTGATTTACAAAGAGCAATATGTAAAAGGCTCATCAACTTATATAATAAAATAAAATTAATGTAATAAATAGTCCATTTATTTTCTTGACTTTTTTTTATCTGAAGTTAAATACTTATTGTGTCTCATTTAAAGAACAGGTACAAAAGTAATGAGAGGAACCGAACCAGGACATCTCTGGTCATAAACTCATTCAAGCATTTCTATTGAACTAAAGTCTTTATTAGTAAATTAAAATATAATTTCAGGTTAAATACTGATTTAATAGTGGTTTGTTGAATATGACTGGTGTGTAGATAAAATGTCATAAGTGTTCAATGAAATTTAAATTTAACACATTATGTCCAAAGACTGTGAGATATTGTAACTCCAGTCTGAACAGTCAAATATTTTTAATTATATTATTACATTACAGTTACTAACATTTCAACCCTGGAATATATTTCTGACTTCTGACTACAAATTATATGTGAAATATAAGCCAATGTATCCATTTCAACCCAGAGTATTGACAAGAAGCAAAGCTCCTAACTGCGAAATAAAACAGAAAAACAAGGTAAAAACCTCCTAAGTGCGTTTTCAAAGGTAAAACTATCCAAAAAGTTATATTTCAAAAGAACACTTAAAAATGGTCTCCCAACAGTGTTAAATGTGCTGGTGTTTTTAAGAAACAAACCTCTCCAAAAGAATAACGGGGTTTTTTTTTCAGTTTACCGAAAAAGTGCTTTTCGTAGTTAGGAGGTTTTGTTTTTCGGCCATCGATATGTGGTTGAATGAAATCCAGTTCTAGATCTTATTTTTGGAAAATTAAGATCTGGAAATAGCTCATAAGCTTTCTCTGTTAAATAGGGAAGTACATCTAAAGTTTCAACAAAAAAAATCAACAGTAATACATGCCTTTATCTTATAAGTAATAGAGGGTTAGTATCAAGTCATTACTTACACACACTCAAACTTTGAACCACCATAAAAAAGGTATTTTCACAGTGAGCTGAAGCAGCAGGGAGGGCAGCCAAACTACACCTGTCAGGGTTCGGACATCTGCCTATTACTGCAAGTGGTGAGGAGATAATGGTCATTATCTTTATTTCACCAACCCGCTGACTACCTCCGCAGAGTCGCTTCTTTCTAAATAGCCTTTAGGTCAAGCAGAACCAGAAACCGTCTCATCCATTAGTTTGACAGTGGGGGGCTGCAAATATAAACCTGGCATAAAACTCTCGACAGTGGCTTCGTTCACACATGAGAAGGCCCATTAGTGAGAGCTTTTCTCTGCTCACATAGACAGGAACAGCAGGAGGACCTGAATGCACATAAATGTGAAAACTTGAACTTAACAGTTGCATCTATCGTGAAAAAATATGTTTTTATGGGCTTCTGTAAGACAAACCCCAAAGTGCTTTTTCTGAGGCTTGGTTGAAGGCATTGTTCCACCTCAAAGAGCGCATCTTCCTCCATTGACTGGCAATTAAAAGCTAAGTTGAAATGGCGTCAGCTGAGAGAGAAGTCAACTTAGGCCTTGATGCTAAACATAAGTCCTGTGTCTACCAGTCCTCTGCTCTTTCAGCTCTGTTCTACTGGTCTATACTTCTTTTTCTGTTTGTAGAATCTAGATGTGCAGCCTGGGATACATCGTTGTGTGCAAGTTACGGTAGCAAGTCACCTGGGGCCATCTTCCTTGAGATTATGAAATGTCTGAAAGAGTTTTGACCAGTCTGCAACCTCTTTTATTTCTGTTTGTCGGTTCCAGTGTCAATGGATAGATGACTACGTCTGTCCCAAAACTAGAAAATCAGAGGTTAGAGTTTTTTCCCTATGTCCCTATGTCTATAATTACTGACCCCTAAAATGACCAGTACCTGAAAGATGGATCAAATGGAGAGGACAAATGTCCAAAAATGTGGGTGAGAATACTTTAACTAACGTCGGATCCATGAGATTGTCGGATCGGAAGAGATGGTGATTAAGTTTAGGAGAACAAGTAAGTTAGGAAAAGGGTTTGGTTAATGGGTATGGTAAGGAAAAAGGTTTGGGTAAAGGTTAAGATAACAGTTAAGGCTTGATTAGCAATAGTAATAAACTCATGACCATAGCAACCAGCTCTACTGTCCGGCGTCTTTTAACACACGACAATAAACCACAGACTTATAAACATCCTGGCTCATAGCGCCACTGTACCATACATAATATGGGTAAACATCCAGGCCTTAGGGGCTTCTGAATAGAGATAAGTCACTCCTCATGCAGGTCTGTAATCGGATGCCTCTCAATTAAATAATCTGGCAAACCTTTACTGATGCTGTGTTTTATTTTACTTTTTTGGGGGGCGACACAGTGGCGCAGTGGCCTCATAGCAAGAGGGTTCATCTCCCGGGCGGCCCAGGGCCTTTCTATGTGGAGTTTGCATGTTCTCTCCGTGTTTGTGTAGGCTTCCTCCTACAACTAAAAACATGTACAATGTGTCTCCCCAGAACTACAGATGGAAATTATCTGTAAAGCTAGAATCTGGTACAAGCATCTCTGCCTTTGTGCTTAATGTAACTGTACATTGTCCTTAATAAACATTATTTTGTTCTGTATTTTACCACCACTAAATTTATAGACAAGACATAATATATATAGTCGGTATTTAGATTTATTTGACTTCACTCTGAAGATCTTTCCCTCATTAGAGAGCTGTCTTGTGCACACAAATATAAAGCAGCACTAACCCTTTTAAACAGTCCCGGTCGCTCTTCTTTAATCTGAAAAGCTCTTCTGCTTATCTTTTTATCTAGCCTTAAACACACTCACTCTTTGATGGGAGACACAACTGACTTTCCATGAGCACCTTACATCCTGTGTCAAGACTTTTAGCAAAACCGACCTGGTGCAGCAGCGCTGGAGACTACAGAACATCAGAGCACTGTGTGTGGTGTGCCCCTCCAAGCCTTTTTACACAGCATCCCTGAAAGCACTTTGCATCCTTTACAACAAAAGAAAGCATGAACGCATTTACTCTTTGTAGGAAAGTTTAAGGGACTTTCAATAGAATAACTACTACGAACAGTTTTCCACCAAACCATTAGTCCAAGTCATGAGTTTAGTGACTATGGCCATCTTTCATGCTAACTCCATGAGCACACAACCATGGGTAATTACAGTATATATGAAGATAGAAAATGTTCTATCTGTTATTAAAGCATTTTTTCTGATAGGGTAAAGATAAGTGACAAAGCAAACTCTTGTGACATATGGCAGCAGTTCTTAGGTACAAGTTTGTATATTCAAGATACTGGAGATACTGTTTCATACATTTTTAATGACCAAAATATACAGTACATTTTTCCTCTGTATGATGCTAACAGAGCTTGGCTTGTCAGGTCACTCAATGTGCTGACACTTCAAGTTGCTGCTCTAATGACCTTGGTTGTTGACTCACCATAAACATAATGTAATCACATGTATATAATTGTGCATAATCACCTGCTGATCATTTTTCTTCTGAATACACAATAAGCACATCACAACACATACCTGGGCGTATATTTGCCAGTGTCTCAAAGGAGCTCCACCGCACTCATATTGCACTTTATAAAGGTGCATATGGAAATGGTCTGCAGCCTGCATGTGTACACAGGATGCACAGATGCAGAGGCGTCCCTGGGGCTATGTCTGAGCCTCTATTCTATCTGTTTCTTGCATATTTCTTCAGCCGTTAATATAGGCAGAAGTCACAAAATTGTCTCCATGCACAGTACCTCAGGCCATTTGAAAGAATCAGCCTGATGTGGAACCTAAAAGGCAGAAAAGAAATTAACATAAATCAAATAAATGTGATTTTAAAATGTGCATTCAAATAGAGCTGTAAGTGAAACATTTACAAGACAAACAAATTGCTTATTTTCTTGTTTTCCATGGCGTGGTTTAGAAGTATAGAAATCTGAGTCAGTGTGATCTGTTGAATCATTCATAGCCCAAGGTGATCATAGAGTTTTACCTTTACCCAAGGGTTCAGGGCACAGTGAGAGTACGGATGAGCTCCAGAGAAATTCAAATTGCTAGACACTTAGGACGACAGCCTACAGTTCCTCTGCCCCTCACTATGAAAATTGGAGAGTCTTTTACACATGTCCTTGATGTAGAAGACAATGTGATCAAGGGTATGGGTGAGTTTTTAAGTGTCTATTTTTCTTTTTTTTTTTTTAAGTCACTGCAATAAATGAAATAAGTGCAACACTGCTTACACATCTGTATGTCAGCAATTCTGATTTATGTTCTGTTCTGTCTGAAAATGCTTGGTAAATCAAGCTCACATTTTGATTTAGAGCTATTTATTTAATTACTGTTTGTTGTTTGTTTGTTTGTTTGTTTGTTTGTTTGTTTTAGTATTTATATATTAAATGTGATATGCACTATGTTTTGTACCAAAATGTGAAATGTGTCAGCTTGTTAAAATGTTTGCTCTCAACAATGAATTATGTTTTTCTTGTATTTTTTACAGTTTGAGGTGCACTCAATATGTTTTTATGTATATGTCAGGGTTATTCAAATGGCAGCCCGCTGACCAAATACGGTCCACTAAGATATATGTTTTGGCCCAGTTTGTTAAAACAGATTGAAGTAGGCCACATCACCTGTGTTTGCTGTTTTAACTTATATTTAGTAGTGTAGTGCAACATCTGTGCCATTTAAAGGACCTTTTTTTGTAAAGAAGTGATTATCACGGTGAAGTTTTAAATTTACTTAAAAAAATCCATTATTGTCTTGCCTGACTCTATGCAGAATAGCAGAGTATGCATTTTCTTATGACCAACAAACATATAAATAAAGCTCTCCATTCACTTTTTTAGTGTCAACATTCATCTCACTCAGGTGACCGTTATAATTCTTAGCAGGCACAACCTCATAAAGGCAGTGAGCCAATAGTGCTGTGCCTACTAAATCAAAGTTTGTCAGAACACTTCATCCATCCTGTGTACACAATGGCTTCTAAAGCTGAGCATATGGTATGTTTTGTGTTGGAAAAATGTCCTGGCCCAGTGTTAACTCTAACAGATGCCTGTTTTATATAAAAAGACATGAGTAATTTATGGATCCATATTCAGTGCCAAATGAACAGGAAGTGGGCGATTTAGATTACATATAAGTAATTATATTAGTGGAATTGTAGAACACATCAAACCTTGTGATGACCTATCTTAACTAACTAAACTAGAACATTCTTGATTAGCAAAGATTCTCAACCTTAGTCCTGCAGTTGTCGAATAATACGAAATCATCTAAAATACTTATTGAGATGTTTGGTAAGAGATAGAAAACACACATATCTTGCTAAAGCTGATGTGGAGTACCATTGTGAAAATATTTTGCTCTTAGTCTGCTGCAAGCAAACATGTATAATTTATTAAGATATTCCAGAGGCAACAATAAATAAACTAAAACTATTCTGGCTTTTCTATTTTAAGACAATTGGTATACAATTACATACATTCTGTTCTTAGAAAAGTCACAACAATATAGTAAAAGAACTGCTCTAGACCTTTGTAATTATGTAGTACAAAGAGCACCACTGTAGCAATTCGACAGGTGTTAACACAACAACTTTTTAATAATGCATTGGGTAAACCTGGCGACTCTCCCCTCCATTTTCTTTTCCTACATAGGCTAAGCTCAGCATGCAAAAATACCATCTGCTCTTACTTTTCTTGTTACTTTTCCAATCATCCAGTTTCCACAAAAAACAGGGGTGGAAGAATATATTTAGAAACATTCATTCACAAAGGAAATTACAGTGCAATCAATCAAATGCAATATCATGTTTTGATTGTTCTGAGCTGGAAGAGTGCAGTCATGTTGTGGCATTGTTCATACATGACAGGACAGAAATGGTAAAACATGAATAACATTTTACTTTACTAATAAAAAATAATGTTGATATTACCATTTTGACCAAAACCAAAAGACTTTCTCTAATAATTCAACATATACCCAAAATACTGAAAAGCAGCCATTCAAATGTTGTCTAGAAAACTTCCATTTCAGTTTTTCAAAGGTGTGCTGTGTACTTTAGGACATATGTCTTCTTGGAGATACTTTTTTCTGAAATTACAAGCATCTGAAGGATCCTCTGAAACTTGCTATACAGCTGTGTTTCTCACTCTATTATTGTTATTGTATTATAAAAATAAAAGGTACATTTATTGTATTATGAAAACAAAATTGTAAAATAAAACAATTGCTTTGGCTGAACACACAGACAGCACTTTTAATAATAATTTAGTTTTACAAACAACTTCCACCTGTATGAAGTGCTGGGTCTCTAAAAGGTTTTTCGCTGGTGCATTCCAATCTGTTTTAAAACCTACCTATGGCATTTACTGTATAATGGACTGTGATGGCCTGCAGTGTTTTTTGGACAGGCTGTCTCTCATATCTCTAAGTTTCCACGTCAGCATTTCCTCACTTCTCTATCATTTTATGAAGCCATCTTAGTCCCAGCTACAGTTTCTTGGCAATGGGAATGTGTGGAGACCCTCCAGCTCTTTCTTCCTTCCACAGAAAGAGGGTTCAAAGCTGGCCAGGAAAACGTCTTTTTATGCAGCACATAAACCACAGATTTATTCCTAAATTACACTCAAGATAGATGTTCAGCCACTGTTCTCTCTGCGCTTATCTATCCATTATTGCTCACACAGCTGAGTGAGAACCAGGGGAAGTTTGGAGGAAATTTTCGTTATTCGTTGCAATATAAAAGTAGATTACTTTTATGGCATAAGTCAAGAGCCAACCATTTCTATAGCTAATACTTTGCAAGCTTATGAAAAATCTGAATGTGTTGAATAAATTAAGATAAAATGCATTATATGGTTTGCTTAGCTTTTTGGTTTTAAACTAAATGAACTAGATCAGGAATCCATTTGGTCATGCAGGTTCTTTAAAGCTGCAATTATTTTCATTGTTTTAAATTAGGTAAAACATGTTGCTCCCCGGAGCTAGCAACATGGTCTCAAGGAATCAAGGAATGTCCACTGTATATGGTTGGAATATACACTGCCATCTGAACATTGACACACTTTTCATAATCTGCCCAGTTATTGAACATCATATGAAAAATGGGACAAGTCAGTTATATTTAAGTCTCGGACTACACATGGAGACATAATAAAAACACAGGTATCAAACCATTCCCCCATCGTTAGGACCAGACAAAGACATTCCAACAGACCACGCTGAGGAGAAGACCCGTCTCATCCAAAACTTGCACCAATCTTTCTGATGAGAGCGTGGAACTCAAAGGTCTTATTTACAATGATGCTTCAACAATTGTTAGTCAACAATGACATGCTAACAGGTGACTATCTACCAGACCAAGAGGGATAATGTGGAAGAACTCAAACAGAGTTCAGCACATATCTATTTGATATAAGCCAGGCCAGGGATCATTGGATATAGAAAAAAAACTAACAACACTCGATTTACTCAAAAGAATGTAAATAAAGTAATTTGTAGATTTGGTAATTGAATCAATATTTCAACAATTTGTGAGAAGGGTGACGCTGACAATAAAAAAATATTTTCTGACTTGACAACTTTGATTATTATTTTTTTCATGCTACAAAAAAAGAGAGAAAAGAAAATGAAAATAGAGAGGTCACTGCTGCAAAATGTGACCTGCCTTGGATCTTCCATTGAACTGTGAAAAGAACAACCTGTGATGTAGCAGCTTGTAGTGAGTAAAGTGTTGACATGTTCCTCTGAGCACTGCAAACTCTGTAAGCTCTCTGCACAGAACTTCTGTTGGCTTGTTTATAATTAAATTAGTAAACTTCTGTACTTATGAGCATTTCATGCTTAGTTTATTTCTATGAGTTTTTCATTACATCAGTTTAAAACACATATGTCAAACTCAAGGCCCGGGGGCCAGATGTGGCCCTCCACCTCATTTCATGCGGCCCTCAAAGTCTTATAAGGTTTACTTAAATTTTATTTTAGTACCAGAAGTAAACTGGATGTCTTGACCTAGTGAAACAATTGGTCAGAAACTTAAAGAGTACAAGTCATTTTTCAGACTAATGCAGATGTTTTTTCAGTTGTTGTCACGTCAATAAATATAAAATAATCAAAGACAACTATTATTTGTAGTATGTCAGAAGATTAGTAAGGATAAATTCAGTTACAACCGGCCCTTGGAGGACAACCCCAATGTCATTGTGGCCCTTTGTCAAAATGAGCTTGACACCCTGGTTTAAAACAAATAAATAAATACTCAGATGATCAGACAGTGAACAGTGATTTGTAGTGAATGTTACAGAAAAAATGTTAAAGTCAGAGGAATCATTTACCATAGGACACTTGTGTGTTTAAAAAGATACATGTCTAAATGCTAACGCTAACAAGAAAATGCTCATAAGTACAGAAGTTAGATGTTGAATACAAACAAGCCAACTGATATTCTGTGCACAATTCATGGCCAACTTAAAACATTTTCTTGAAAACTGATGCTGCAAAAACAATTAATCACACAGTGGCTGCAGGCTTTTTGGTTTGTTTTTGCCTTGAATAATGGTTCTGCAAAATTCACTTTTGCACTGGGATTTTTCTCTGTCCGAGTTGAAATCCATATCACAGCTTGTGTGTGCTTGGCTTGTAATAGATAGTGGCCCAGGTTCTTTGCTAGTTGGCTGCAGATCAAATGTGCATTGATGAAGAGTGCCTTGGTTTTACTTTTTTTTTTTTTTTTTTTTTTTAACAAATTTGTGTTCCCAGTTACCAATGAGCAAACTTTATTAAATGCAGAATTTCCATAAGCATTTTCCTCTTTTTAGTTGAGATTAGTTGTGGAACATTTCTAGTCACCATAGAAATTTCTATCATATCATAGACAAATTCAGTCCAGTTTGCAGTAACTTAGGTCGTCCCAGCAGATGTTGTATTAGCCCTGTATGTTTACAAGAGTGAGCACTGCAATGTAACTGGGGGTACTATCAACGGCTGACTCTTGACCCCAGTGGATATGCTAATTTCTCTGGTATTATGAAGGATTAATTGCAAAGATGACCTCTCAGTGACTACTTGGGCCATAGCCAATAATGTGTCCATAGCTGAGCTCAGGTTGCTTACTTTTTGCATTAAAACTTTACTAAAATAAATTTTTGAGGGAGGACAGGTGTCTTATTGGAAAGTGACTGTTTCCAATTGAGCAAACAAAAGACATCCTCTTTGAAGTTAGAAAAGCAATTCGAAATGCATTGTGGGTAGTTTAGTCTTAGATTTGCTGAGCCCTTGCACACAATGGCCTACCACTCTTTTTCAACTTTGAATGTTGGCCACATATAGCCTCTTATTTTTATATAATCCAGTGTGACCTTGTTCCACTTTCATGTTAAATCTGTAATTGTCCTTTTCCTCACTATCTGTCTATTCTTTCTTGTCCATCTTCAAAGCTCATTCACCCATGCGGCAGAAAAAGCAGAGGTGTGTTTCAGAAGCCATCTAAAAATACCACTTGTAGTCAAATTTATGCCTCGCTCACTGTCCATTTGAACCTGCTCCTTTAAGCTTAGAAACATGCTGTAAATGTAAATTAGCTAATAATTCAGTCTGTGCTTTAGAACCATTCACACAATTAACGAATACTCATCCCATTGACCTTTCAAACAAGCAGGAATAATATTAAAGATTCTTGGCCATAACCTTCATTGATTATAGAAAATGTAGTTCGAAAAAACTACATGACGGCCTAACATAGATCTACTGAAAATTGTGTTCAAATAGTAACCCATAAAAGATTCAGAAAGAACAGTCATCATCCATCAATTTTATGAGAATATATAAATAGCTTGTTGAAACAAAATATTTGTCAAAACACACAACTGCAATCATAAAGAAATTAGTACATATATTTTTTGTAAATACCCCATTTGTGCAAGATTTTAACACCACGGGAACAGACTTGACAACAATAAGGACACCATCTGGATAATTAAATGTTCAAATCCAGCCAGGTGGTAAGTACTTCCCATATATTCTGTGACGCATAGGTGGCTTTGCATGGCAGGTACAGAAGATTAATAAGGGTGGAATCAGGCTTTCTGTAATCACCCGTGCTTTTCACATTTGTAGAGGCGGTGGGCCGGTGACAGGAGCTCTCCGCCTCTTACCATATTTACACGCACATATTACCAGTGACTTGGCCTTATTAGACTGCTTTCATTTTTACTTTTCTGTTTCCATATTCTGCTATCGTCTGCACAGACCGGCTAAATGTTAGTTTCAGTTAATAAAGTGAAAACACCGCATTCATCAAAAATGTATTTGATCAACATTACATTGTCACTAGACTTAGCATTTCTTTTTAAAGTTGCCTGTTTTTTCACCATTTATTTATTATTTGCCCAATAACCACCCAACAGGCCCTTTCACATGTGGTTCTAAGCTAACTTAAATTTGACCTCAGCAACCATGCATCTAGAGCAGAAATACTTACATCATCAGGAAGTTAGATCCAGTGCTCAACTATGACAATAGATATTCGGTTTCCAAATAGATTTACATCCTGACATGGAATCAATCAGACTTTGTGGTGCACAGAAATGGCCAATAAGGACTTTTTGGGGGCCATATCCATACATAATGTTTGATGATACCGATACTGATATTGATGAAAAGTTGTAAATATCGGGAAATACTACTACTACACTGATCACCCATCCCTATTGGTAGTGATGGCAACATCAGGAAAACCAATCGTGTGACACGAGCTGGAGAAAGGTGACAGTTGTGTCTCTGCTCATTGGAGCACTTTGTGTGTCTGTAACCTCCTGACTAAAAGGTTCAGCTATGGCTACAATATAACCTAAAGTGATCTGATCTCTTTTTGAAACCTAAAGTGATCTGATCTGATCTTGAAAAGCAAAGGATTAAAAAATATTCCAACGCCACCATTTGTAAGTCGTCTCATCTTATTCCTAGCAAGAAGTTTGAATGTTCCGCAACTTTTTGAGTTCGTTTACAGTAGCGGGTATGACTCAGCCCTATCTTGGTCCTTAAACAGAAGAGAAGTCAGAGAAACAAACTCTTGCTGAGCCCAGTAAGAAGGAGTACTGAAATTGAAAAGTCCACACTGTATGGAAACATGTGCAAGGTATAGTCAGTACAGTATGTAAATTGCAATTTGACAGTAAATATAAATGGACGGAAAGTTAATTTCCTTTCCAGAATTAATAAATTATACACTTGACGTATATTTGATGTTATTGAGATCAATGTTGTTAGTCTTACACAATAAATTCTTTCGTCAGTCCATCGTGTAAACTCATAGGTGGATAGTGAGCCGCTCCTCTGCTCTGCTCGTGCCCTGCAGACAGTGCCTCTTGATAAGGCCTTCTGTCCTTGTCAGAGAGGACTGATGTGTCTCTGTCAGCTTCCCGGCAGCCCTCTTCCTCATTTGCCACCATTGTTTTCTCTCACTTCCATATGTGACACACTCCTTGTCTCCCTCCATTCCACACCCAAGTCCTGTTCCTTAAGCAGCATTTGTAGCTTCATTTGCCCACACTTTCTTCTCCATGTTGTCTCAATTAGTGCCCTTTTCAGTGCCTCCACATTAGTAGCAGCCCATGAACCTTTGAGAGCTCACTTGTCTGTCTGATTGCTTCTTATACATGTACTTATACCAGGGAACATTACATGGGCTATTGTGGTACCATCCAATCAGCTCTGGTGGAATTTATGCATTTGTAAAAGCCTTTCTTACTCAAGCGCACCACACAAAACAGCACAGCCTTTTTGCTTCACCACCCACCTCCACAATATATGTGTGAATGCCTCTCCTGTGGCTCAACACCTCTTGTGTTCATTAGCACTGTGCAGTACTGTGTCAACAGCCTTTATTTACTAATTAGGGACTGATGACAATAACTGTGACACACAACAGAGCGGACAGTGGTGATCATCATTTATGACTTGAGTTACTGTGTGACTTTGGTGGAGCAGTCACAAACTTGAAATGTGTTTTGCATTTATCACCATATTGTTGTGGCAGTTTTCCACTGTATTTTCATGCATTTTATTTAGTCTGGTTATTGAATTTTGGTTCATGTCTTGTTTGTATCACCTTATAATAAGGTCTACATACAAATCATTTAGAAATGTGAGTTAACTAACATTACCTGATCATTTCTAAATAATTGGATAGTATTTACTAGGGATAAACCCATACTATGATCGGATATTGGTGCAGATCTAGTACAATTTTGTTGGATTGGATATCGGCTCCATGGTATCGGTTCAGTTGTGCATTTAATTGGATATAAAGAGACTTGTTTACTGTCTGATGTTGATCATGTTTGGCATTTTATTTGTATGAAGTTGTTTCGTAGCACTTTAAAAGACCTCCACAGCAACTACCAGTTAAGTACCGTGTCAGTTACTAGTAACTAACAGTGACACTTATTAGTACTTACTCTGGTACTTACTGTGGTACTTACACTGGTACCTAGAGTGGTACTTTGAGTGGTACTTGTACCAGCAGTTACTGGTACATACCACTGGTAGTTACTGTGGTACTTACTGTGGTACTTACACTGGTACCTACAGTGGAACTTTGAGTGGTACTTGTACCCGCAGTTACTGGTACATACCACTGGTAGTTACTGGTACTTACTGTTGTACTTACACTGGTACCTACAGTGGTACTTTTGAGTGGTACTTGTACCAGCAGTTACTGGCACATACCACTGGTAGTTACTGGTACTTACTGTGGTACTTACACTGGTACTTACACTGGTACCTATAGTGGTACTTGTACCAGCAGTTACTGGTACATAACACTGATAGTTACTGGTACTTACTGTGGTACTTACTGTAGTACTTACACTGGTACCTAAGGTGGTACTTGTGTCAGCAGTGACTGATACTTACAGTGGTAACTATTAGTACACTTACCACTTTTAATAATTTGTGGCACACACATATGTTTCAGTGGTGGTATTATTGGTACTAAATTAAAAAAGTAGAGCTTATAAATTATGAATAACAACAAAATGAAAATGTTAAAAAAGCACCAATGTCTTTATTTATGTCACAACAATATTGGGTATTGACAAATACCAAAGTAATTATTTGTTTCAGTAAACAAAACAACAGAAAATAATTTACAATCAATAACAATCTTAACAATCAATAACAATCTTAGCTTAATTCTAACATTTATTGATAAATACAATGATACATAATAGTAAATAGTGGTACTACCATGGTACTTATTACAGTAGTTGACAGTCAACTACTAGTAACAACGGGACCTGTTCTAAAGTGACACATACTGGTACTTCAGTGGTACTTACTACAGTAGTTGACAGTTAAGTACTAGTAACAACGGGACCTGTTCTAAAGTGACACATACTGGTACTTCAGTGGTACTTACTACAGTGACTGTCAACTACTGTAGTAAGTACCACTGAAGTTGCCCCATTGTGGCATCTGAGGTTCTTCTGTGGTCTCCCATCTGAGTACTGCCCAGGCCCAACCCTGCTTAGCTTCTGAGATCTGACGGGATCAGGCTTTGGCATGCTGGTATGGCCACAACCATACCAGCATGCCAATACTGGTGGTACAAGTACCACTGTAGGTACCAGTGTAAGTACCACAGTAAGTACCAGAGTAAGTACTAGTAAGTAGGGCTGTGCGATATGACGATACATATCGTGGGGACGATAGAAAAGCGTCTATCGTGCCATTTCTCTTCTATCGTTTCTATCGTCTGTAACCTAATTTTATCAATCATTTCAGTAAATAAGTCGTGTGTGTGGTATTAAACGTGCTTTGTCTCACGTGTTATAGCGTAACTTCAACAAAACCATAGTTAAAGTACTTTTTGTACATCGTCAGAGTCGCCCTTTCTTTCTCTCTCCCAGCGCACCAGCGCGTCTTTGAGCGCGTCAGAAGAGAGAGAGAGATGGTAAAGACCGCTGTCCGGAGGAAGGAGGAGTGGCCCGGGCTGCAGTCAGCGCCGCAGCCGTTAACAGGGACAGCCGGTGTGGCTCGCTTTTTCCTTCGTCACTCGTTGTCACTCTCGCCAGAGTTCCACCGCGCCCTGCCTGCCGTGCGCACGTCCCGCTATATCTGTGTTCACTTTGCCTGTCGGTCCGCGCGCTCTCGGTTCAGGTCTGCAGCCAGAGCCTCGTGGAGCGCTCCGCCTGTCTCCATGTACGCATTGCCGTGGCCAATGACCCAATAGCGCTCCGTTAAACACCAGCGAAGCAGCGCTGATGAACGGGACAAAGCACTCCTAATCACTTTGCTCTGTAGTTTACTTTGACGTGTGCCTGTTGTTGGCGAGGGGAAACTAAAGCGCTAACTACAGCCCCAACCTGTAGGTGTTAAAGGGCCAGTGCCAAATACAGCACATATAAGCTATAAAACTAAATAAAAACTGTAAATATTTTTTTGTTTTGTTTAATCTAACTTTACTTGATGAGTAAATTAGCAAATTGTTTTATAAATGGATTTATTTTTATTTTACAGCATCTACACAATTGGAAAATATTGTTTTACTACATTAACATGTTTTAATACAATTATAAACATAGAAAACATGACTTTTCTCTTTCCTCTTCACTATAATGAGTCTCATTTGTGACAGTTCAGTTAAATTCACTTCAAAATGAAGTTGAGAAAAGTAAGCAATGAAATAGTGTCAAACTTTACAGTGAATAATTGAAAACATACTTAATTATGGTATATCGTGATATATATCGTTATCGTGATATAAAAAATCTATATCGGGATATACGTTTTTTTCCATATCGCCCAGCACTACTAGTAAGTGTCACTGTTAGTTACTAGTAACTGACACTGGTAGGTACCGTGGAGGTCTTTTAAAGTGCTACCAGTTGGTTAATTGTGACTATAAAAAACTGTTGCATAACACAATATGATAACAATTTCTTATGTTTTGAAAAGAAAAAAAATGATTTCAGTCCTTACAGTATTGGTTGTTATTGGATATTGGCAGATACTTAATTCCAAAGTTAAAAAGGCGTACAAACGTACTTATCATAAGTTATTTTCACATTTTGTTGCATACGTTTTCTTCAGAGATTGTGTTGGTTGATGACTGAATGCTGAAGGTGTGCTTTACCTGGTGCCCACACAAGGTGGCTGGTGGATTATTTAAACGCTCCCCTTTATTGTGAGGTCTTTGTATTGGTTGCTTCATTCTCTAGTTCCACATAAACCTGGTGCTATGCATTTCTTTTTCTAAATGTCCAAATATCTAAAGCTTAAAGCTATCTAAAGATTCTTTTAGTGCCGCTTTTGTCCTGCATGCTGTAGACACTATAATCTCTCGCTCTCCGTCGATCTTCACGACACGTTTTTGTGCGCTTATGAACTCCTGTTCATTTTCAAAAGTGTCCAAATTCTTACAATGTCCATGTATTTTGTAGTTTTCTGTTTGGTACAACATCCACAAAAGCTTGAGCCAAACGCATGCTGCTGTGTGTGCCCACAGATAATGCCTCCTGCTCTCGCTTCATTCACAAATTTGCCCAAACTTACAACAAAATGTTTTACATAATTATGTTTTACATATATATGTTACAAAAATCCAAAATGATCATGAATTTTGGTTGGTGATCATGTTTTTCCAGCTGAGCAACATGTGCATTTGCAATATTGAACAATAGTGAGTTTGTTTTTTTATACAAGGTTCAAATAATTATTTATTTTATATTATTGGTACAATTTTTCAATACATACATTTGCTCCCATAATGAAACTGGTTCTTTTGTTAGTCATATACATTTCATTGCAATACTCAAGTCCTAACCTAAAAATTTTTATTTAGCGTTACAAGTGGATTAAAATGTTATCATTGTAGTTCTTGTTATAAGATTAAGCTGGAGTTGGCTGCCTGCTTATTAATGAAATTTAGCCTAATAAATATAATGTATTTATTTTTTAACTGTAAAGTAAAAACTTAAACGGACTGTTTTGTTTTTGTTTATTTGTTTTTTTGTATGCTTACCTGTGTGCCTTTATTGAAAATCATAGTTAAACAAGCTTTCTTAATTTTTCGCAGCAAATTTCTAAGGAT
Organism: Mugilogobius chulae; assembly: GCA_038363315.1. NCBI lineage: Eukaryota > Metazoa > Chordata > Actinopteri > Gobiiformes > Gobiidae > Mugilogobius > Mugilogobius chulae. The sequence continues at coordinate 18,953,992 of CM076409.1, forward strand.
GATGTTGCTGTAACACTGCAGTAGCAAATTCTGGACTAATAAATTCTTAAATACCCTCCCCTCGACTGCCACATATACTGTATATAGTATTTATAAAGGTGAGTGGTTGTATGTATGAATGGATGGATATGGACAGACCTTTATTTATATATTATATATTCTCAGTGCTGAGTAATATGTCCAATCTTGTCACGAAAATATTAATCATAAAGCTTTTCACTTCAGCCAGGTAAAACTCGTGTCTTCGAACAACCCTGTAGAGATTATAATCTTCCTTGTTAAATCTTTTCCATTCCTTTGTGTTTTGTTCGTTTCCAGTTCCAGAAGGGACTGTGTCTCGATGCTGCTTCTTCTTCTGTTGCTTGATGTAATCCCGTGTGTGAGCTATAACCCCTCGGACTACAGCAGTGAGGCTGAGAGATATGTGTTTCATCAGCACAAACAACAATAACAAAAACAGCCAGAAGCTACATCAAACATACCTGAGTAAACAACACAGGGTCACATGCCAGAAACTGTATAAATAGTCAAATGGCTGGGTCACAACATCTGTAAGTTTTGTGGGGTATACTGAGGGTAGAACACACAAAATAAAAGTGTAAAGAGCATCGCAGGTATGCCCACAGCTAATAACAGTCCAGATAGATCAAGAGTGATATTAGCACATACACGGTGATAAACTATAGGTTTGCAGACAATGCTTAGTGCTGTATGCTGCAGTAAATGTATACATTCTCATAAACAATGAAGCACCTGCCTGCCCCCATGCCCCACAGCTCATCATGAATGCAAATTGATGCAGAACTTAAGTTTTCCTTTGACAAGGGCTTAGATGCATCAAAGGGGATTCATGTCAGTCGTCCACTATCGGATTATGCAATGAGATTATGCTTCTATGCAAATGAATGTGCATAATCGCAGGTAAGTTGCAGGAGTGATGTCCAGTCAGGGGCATTGTTGGGATAAAGTTTTTCAGTCTAGTTCAGTCCATATTTTGTATTTATAAAAAAAATAATAATAACCAATCAAGTGCAAAAGAAAAGTCTGGTGTCTGGGGTTGGTTTGGTTTAAAATGAGCTACATCATTCTGCACTAGCTGGAGATGACTAGTGCATAGCAATAGTAAACTCAAATTAATAATTCAGCAATAGTTTTTGTTGTTGTTGTTGTTGTTGTTGTTGTTGTTGTTGTTGTTTTCAAAAAACATAGAGCTTGGTAAAAAAAAAAAAAAAAAACAGCATGGGGCCCGAAATAGAGCCCTGCGTCACCAGAACAGCTGCTTTTGAGCTTCCTGAACTTTCATGCATCATACAGATTCTCAGTTAACTCTTATGATCTATGGCTCTGTTCACACCGCTGGTCAATTCAGATTTTTTTGCGCATATGCAACCTGTATCCGACTTTTTTATTGCGGTGTGACCAGCACAATCAGATTTTTTCGAATGTGACACGCGACTCTTTCATATGTGAAAATAAACAAATTACGTTACACAACTCAACAAGTCAAAGCAGAAACAGCGGCTGAAGAAACAGAAAACTGTATCTCATAAAGCCTCATCAAGGTGTTTTATTTTAGTCAGCAATACATTCTTACTATTTTCAAAACCACTACATACATACATACAAAAATACATCAACAGACACTTTTGGGACGTATTTTATTGACGTAAGCTTCACAGAGCCTGCAGTGACCTCTTGAGTGGGTGCCAGCTGCTGTGATCCCCCGAAAACCAGCTGCACCTGACCCTGATGCATCACTGGCTCACAGGCATCGAGCGCACAACAACACAGAGAGAGAAAATAGAGCTCTCCGTCTCCCACAGCCATGTCTCATACAGTAGATCAGTGGTCCACTTCTGCTTTCATCTCAGAACTCCAGCAATCTGCCACCTGGCCTCCATGCAAGAAAAACCCCGACATCTAAAGCTCAGAACGTTATTTTTCTGCTTCGTTTCTGCATGTGCTGAAAGAAAGCTGCAGGGAATAATCTTGGAACACACTTTTATGAAGTCCACAAACTTCCATGCATTCTGTTTTTGGCAATTTTTGGCCATACTGATGTACAATGTTCAGCTATTTAGTTAACAAAGCATAATCCATTCACATTATACAGCAGGCAGCATGTCAGATTTGCACTTCATTTGTCAGTCAAGTCACAACTAAGTCATATTGGAGGTTGTAGTCGTTGAGTTAATCAAAATTGATTTTTTGGTAGAGCTCAAAATATGACATGTGAACATTGTTGCCATTAGCATTGTTGGATACAACCTTGGGCAGCTAATTCACCTTATTCTTCTCCATGTCTTCATATTTGTATTTGGCACAACCAAGTTTCTAAAGCTCATTTTCGCTTTGTAGTTGTTGGGGACTCATTGATTGAATGTGATTGAAATCAAACTAACTGAAGATTAACCTAAGACTGTAATAATTTTACTCGCACCTCACTTCCTTTCCATCCTGGAGAACTGTTTTGGCAATACAGTGGTCCCTCGTTTATCGCGGGGGTTACGTTCCAAAATCAGTGATAGGTGAAACCCGCGAAGTGGTGATTTTCATTTTTTACTTGTAATTTCAGCTGATAACCTGTCTGGTTCTGATGTTTAGTGTCTTTTGTACAGGTAATAATGCGCTGAACACATGATTCACTGCAAGATTCAACAGCGCCAGTCGTTTTTGTGACCGCTTAAAGAGGGACGGTGCAACGTGTTCTCATGGAATGCATAAAGAAGCACGCCATGACAAATTGCGTGTCACGACAACGCCCTCTGCCTGTTTTGGCGTGCATTACACGCTCGTTTTTTCCAGCGTAGTCTGGACACGCCTAGTGGTTGACGACAAACACGAGGTATTTCAAGAGATTAACGGCAAAATTTAAGTCTGAAGTTACAACAATGGGTAAGTTTAGCTCTTTGGCTTGGAGTTGGTTAAGGTTAGGATTAGGATTGTGTTTGTTTTCATGAATAATAACATCTCTTAACATTCACCATTGAAATGAACTGGACAGAAACGCGTCAAATACACAGCATAAAATAGAAGTAGCGTTCATAGGACACGCTGTTTACAATAGCGTGGTATTCACACGCTTATCCATGAAAACAGGCTGGACGGTGCTGTGCTCTTTCCCCTGCTCTGCTTTTGGCACGTTGCCCGCTGCGCTCCACAGCCGACCGCAGAGCCACGGATCACACAGACATCTGTAGGACCGCGCACTGTAAAAAAAAAAAAAAGAAAAATGTACTAAATGCACTAAAAATAACTCAAAATAAGTGAACCGCGATAGAGCGAGGACCACGGTAGTCTTCTTAGCTCCAATGCTTTTGACTGTCCTGACCATAAACATCTAGGTTGTTTTGGGTCTTACTTCCCAAACACACTCCTCAGACTGCTTTGCTTTGCATTTCAAGTTCAGTCACTCAAAACGTAATTTGTAATGTTGTCTATTCTGATCAGTTCAAAAACAAATGCTTTATGAGAATAATGAGGACAAAAAAAAAAATTGCTTTATCATGGTATCTGTTAGAAAGAGATGAGTTGGACTATAAGAGAACTTTGTGTCCTTGTGATTTGTAGCATGGAGAAAGATTGCTAAGAACTACAATCCTAGCATGTCCGATTTTGATGTGTATGGAGAATAGTTGTGTGACTCTAAAGTACAATACTTGCCAAAATGATTTCCCCTGGAGCCACATAAGACATTGCACCCAAAAAACGTCTTCATGTATAATGTACTCGCATCTTCAAACACTTTTCTCGGTGTAAATCAATGCACATCAGGCCTTTGGAGTTGTTCAACCTCCTCTGACACACAGCCATATAGAAGATGTTCGTGTCATCCAGTACGTCAAATCAATTACCGTAACTCCTTCCTGTACCACATTCACCCGTCTTTAGCGAATAGCACTTAAAGGTTAAATATTGTGTCTTAATGCACACGGTTCTTTGCAGTGGGGCCTAACAGACATTGATTCAGCGTGATATCCTCACATAAAAGTACAAGCATTACTCACTCCTCTGCTGGCACTTCCCTCCGATGTTTTCTCCACAGTGAACTGTAAGTTGGTTATGAAAAGGTTTTCAGTGCAGGTCAGGGGTTGGACTGCTCTCAGAGGCCCAATAAAAGATGCTGTTAAGAATGTGGACATGGGGATAGCATCTCATACTGTCAGTCATCAAGTTCAAATCGCTGAATGAACAGCTCTTTATAATGCATAACACTTAATCACCGCTAAGTGTCATTATCACATACTATGTTAAAGATGTGCAGGCTCAGTGTTGGTGAACTGGAAGGTCAGGAATTGCTTGGTTTGCAAAGAGCAAGTTCATGCAAACAATATATACTTTTTTTTCTATCTGCGCTTTACTTGAGGATAACATACAAACATACAAAAGCATGAGGAGTTGCAATCATGTGTTGATAAATGAAGTAGTCCCAATCATGCATGGTTTTCTCATCATTGTTTCTGATCCTGAACAGCTACAAATTCACACAGCAACCCCTCATGGTCTGTTCTGATGGCCAGAGCTCATAGCACCTGCAAAGTGTAATTGCAAAATTGTATTTTATTATTATTATTTTATTATATGCACAAAAAAGTATCCAAAATCATACTAAGCTGTGTAACTAGTACCAGTAGAAGTGTAGCATAGAAAAACGCCAAAGGAAGTCAAATGTTGTAGTTGGTTTTTTTGTTTGTTTGTTTTTTGTTTGGTTGGATGGTTGGTGGTTGGTTGGTTGGTTCCTACTTGCAAGAATGATAACTTTTTATTAATAGAACAACTGATGGTAGAAAAGTTAGTCTGGATGCCACATTGCATTGAGAACATTAAGTGAGAAAATCTACACAATCTGCAATGCCATTTTCAGACCAAATCCAATTTCTACAAATACAAGGCATTACACCTTTGTATGCAAGCCCCTGCTTTCAGATCTTTGATAAGTTTGTGTGTTATGGTCCTTTGCAGTTGCTTTTTACAGAGCGGCAGATTGTAACCAGAGTGTGAACTCATGATACAGGGGTAATACTATCCCCATTGTATTTGTGTAATCCTCCTCTTACAATGTCTGGATTTTCTGTTTGCCACAGATAGGAAATACAGCTGGAACAGTGACTTCCTGCATAAAAATGCTAGTAAAAAAACAGCAACATCACTGCTTAAAAATAACTGTATGAAGTGTATTGTAATCAATCTACTAGTGTCATAAAATGTAATCTAGCAGAGCAGAGCATTGTACAATGAACAACAATATAAGATTTGAATATAGTTGTGAATGTGCCGTTTTGAGCTTAGTTGGAGAGTGTGTGAAAGCAGATGTGCAGGTTTGTTTTGTATTTAGGTTATTGTGTCGCTTGTGACTGGGGGTTCTTGTGCTAGCTTCCAGACTTGGGGCTAGGTGGCTCCAATCACACTGAACATAGGCTGAGAGAAGAAGCTGAAGGTTCATCTAAGAAACATGACAGTGGCACGTTTATATTTCTCCTCTGCAGCTGTGATGATGCAATGTGTCAAGAAGTATCCCCTTAAAAAATTATACCTTTTTCACACAGGTATCACACTGTGTGATGTTAAACACACTATCGGTCTTGGACAGAATTCAAGTTTATCCAAGCAAACATCATCAGGTTCTGGGCCTGCTGACTACAATACATGTAATTATTTTTGAGTAAGCATGCATATGACCATTTGTGCTGGTGTTCCAGCATGCAACACAGAAGGACAGCAACAAAGCTTTGAAGCAGATTCATTATAAAGTAATATTGCAACTTCTTCATGACAGGTTGCTTGAGGAGAATAAGTGAAGATTTTATTTCAAACGTATTAGTTTGACTACATGATTTAGTTTGAAGTCGTGGTCACAGCTGATCTCTTCAATCAATCTTGAGGTGCGATGTTGTTTATATGTTTTGACAAAGATCAATCATAGGGGAAAGCTCAGTCTGTGACAGTTATTCCAAAAGACCAGACACTTAAGGTATCTGCTGTGCTTGTATCTCACTCTGACACCTAAAACTTAAATTTTTTCATGATCTTGCGTCGCATAGCCAAGATAGTGCAGTGGACATTTAGCTTAAGATGTCTTTATAAAATAAGTTTTGTTGTTTGAAGACATTTCAGAAATAAATATTTCAGTAAAATTAATAGAAACTGATTGCATATAAGTTTACATATGTAAAACATTTCAATACTTTCTTAGTAGCTGTTTTCTTTCACTCTTTCGATCTCTTTTTTCTGTGGCATTTGTTAAAAGAAAACAATTTTAATACAATTGCTTCTTAGGTGCTTGTATTTTGTCTGAGTCCCATCTGCTCAGTGCAGCTTGATTCTGATTTCATAAAAAATAGAGTGTTTGTCTCTTTCTGTAACATGCTGACGTGAGCTGCAGCTGGGCTCCCATTGACTGAAGTAGCCATTATTAACAAAGTAATTTGTTTCACCAACACGTGTGAGTTAGTCTACAGCTGTTTGCAGCTTTAGCTAAAGGGGCCAAGGTGGTAGAGAGCTAATATAGCCCTTATACAATTTATATTCATCACATAAAGGAGGGTAAACGATGAGTGACACGGTTTCGTTTTGCTCTGAAATCATTTGAGCTTCAAGCAACTTTTCTGTCGTCTACTTCTTTCATATCTGGACCTCTAGTATGTTTTTGCCGTCCATCAAATGGCAGTTACCTGTGGTGCAGCTGCTGACACAGATCTTATCTCGGGCCTTGTTAGCAAAACTACATTTTTAAAAGTGGTGTTTTCATTTTGTATTGTGGTTTCATGGTTGTATTACGGTATTATGGAATGACAAGGTTGTATTATGGCATTATATTTAGTATTCATCAATTGCCTGTAAATTTGGTGGAAAAAAATTATACATGGGGAAGTAAAATAAGTAAAAACAAAAATGAAAATAAAAATACAGATGCGCTGTGCTTATGTCTTCAGTGGTGCCAAGTATCTGACAAATTTTCAGACAAAAAAGGGTTTCAGATGTGGAGCAAAGGAGCAGGGCATCTGACCAGCCACCTGTTGGCCCTGTTCTCACTGCGGCTGCTGCTAAATGTCTGTCTGCCCGTGTTACATTAGCATTTGTGTGAGGGACAGATATAGACACATAATCCTGAAAGACAAGTACAGAGATGTTAAGCTTTTCAGGAGACACAAAGCTGCAGTCTGAACAAAAAGGCCTGTCAATTGTCAATATATAAAATATGCAAACTGTGGTGTACCAATGATTGTGCATGAGCTTTTTGTGTTGGTACACACACATATCTCTTCAGTTTTTGTGTCTATATCATGTAGAGCAGTGCATCTCAAACTTTTCTGAACATAGAAGTAAAGAAGACTTCTCAAAAATATGATTAACTCTTTTGCTGACAGCCCTATTCTTGCTTTGACCCTCCTCCCCTGCCAGGCCATTTGGCTAATTTTAAACAATATTTTCACAGATCCATAAAAAAAACTTTGTGCAGCTAGAATGATGACAGGTTGTACACCAAATGAGATCTACAAGTGTCTACTTTCAAGTAAAAAAAAAATTTATTCTCCTTTAATCTGTTCCCTTAGGCATCTGATTTTCCTTGTTTTCATTAGATTTCAGCATGGAGTAATGTACTTTTTCCAAAACAAACTTCATGTCCGTGTTGTTTACTTGTGTTCTTCTTGTTGGTGAAGGATTGTGAGAAATTACAATGAAATAATGTTTTTAGGACAAAATGCAGCACAGCATTTTTCTTCTTTCTGATGCTGATTAGTTTCACCCTTTTTCTGGTGCGTAGATAATATTTATCCTCTAAGCATAAAGAAATACAGTAGTTCTACTTACTCGGACCCCTTTTACGCTCATGGGAGAGAAAGCTTAGTTTTCATATCCTTTTCCTTTGGCTCTGAAGCTGTTCTCCAGCATGCTTTTCTTTATTTTAAAGACAAAATATGTGCTTTAAACTTACTCAACAATGTTCTTAGTCCAAAATATTTTGCCTGTAATCCATTTGAAAATAAAGTCGGCCTCCAGAATCAGCTGATCACGTAAACACAGTCGACTGCAATGTGTAATGAAAACAGATATTTTCTCCAGTCATGTGACCTCCTCTGGGTCCTAGTGCTGTGGACAGTCAGCACGTGCATCAGAGAACTCTCTATTGTCTCATATAATAAAAGACAGAATTGATGGAGATATAAGTTGGCAGATACGGTTGGCCGTGCAATGACGAGTATTTCCGTTCTCAGTACCGGCCTGTGTATCTGATCTATCTTTTATTGCCCCTTTTATTGCACCACCTATGGCACATGCTTAGCTTGGTGGGGGAAACTTGACAGACAGGGAGAAATATGCAATTTCCAGTGAAGCACAGTCTGAACTCTTCTTGTTGTGAGGTGAGAGGCAAGGTTTCTAGCTATTTTAGATCAATAATTCACATTGCAATAAAACAAAGTTATCTATGATTATGTGTCTTTGGTAAAATCTTTAAAAAATTTGCTCCGTTTCACATAATCTGTCTTGTCTCCAGGAGCCTTCCTGTGCCTTGACCGTCCAGCTGGCGTCTCTCTGTGGTGCATCTGGGAACTCACAACAGGGAGGTGTCGATATTTCCAAAACGTTCAGCTCATGCTTACATGTCCTAGGGTATAAAAGAGGAAAAAACAAGCAGCAAATGCGTCTCCATATGGGCACGCATCCACAGAAGTGACAGGCAACTTTTCCAGATTGTGAACACAAGGTATTTTATTTCTGGATACATACATCTTGCACTGAGTTGGACAGATCATGTTTTCTAATAAGAGTTTTTTCTTTTGCATTACTTAGTTGATGAATTTAGTTTTATCTTTTATGGAGGATATCCGAACGTGACTTATTTCTACAGTAAAAGTAAAGAGACCTGTAAGTCAAACACACTTCTATGTCATGCTCAGGCTCATTCTGTCTAATAGAAAGAGTCAATCTCAGCTAATATGGTGGCACGATGGCACTCTCACACTGTTTCTCCTGTGTCTGGGTGGGTTTTCTCAGGTTAATACACCAACCAAAACATTCATGCTTGGAAATATGCTCCAGCTATGGTAATTCTGACCAAGTCTAGCAAAGGTTGGTCAAAGGTAGAGGACAAATGATCCCACAGAGACAATAACGGGTATCTTAATCTAACCTATTAATAATAAGAAACGCAATACTGGTCCATTTACAACTGAATACTGCCTCCACTTTTGGTTTCAAACTTTGACTACATATGATTGTGTTCAAATTGGTGTAAACAGTGGCCAGTATATATATATATATATATATATATATATATATATATATATATAATATATATATATATATATATATATATATATATATATATATATATACCCCCGGTTCGAATCCCCGTCGGAGCGGAATGAGCATCCAGTGTGGGTCCTTGGGCAAGACCCTTCAAGCTACTGCCTACCTTGGATAATGATGAGAGACACTGAAACACGTGAGATACCGGCTCAGACGTCGCCCGGTCTAACAAGGTCTGCGTCAGATGTTGGGGAACCAGAGCCCCTGATGAGAAATGGGCTACTGGAACAAAGCGGAAATGGCTGAGATGCGAGAACAAGGCTCTGTTGGAATGCTACTACTCAAGTAACCCTAGTCAGAGGGGTTACATGCGAAGAATGTGGGAAGAATGGTCGGTGCGAAACCCACATTCAAGACTGACGGCTAAACAGCTAGTAGCTCAGTGTTCCAACATCCACAAACGGCAACTGCTATCACATCTTGAGATTGAGGAGGTACAACACAAATACAAATGCTACGGCAAGGGGGAGCCAGGACGCGAGGTCAGAGGGGAGATTTCATCATCTCCCCAAACAGAGATTGGGTACGAAGCCCCAATGAGTGCGATCACGCTGAGCGAGGCAGCGACTGACCTGAAAGATAGAATCATGGCGAGAATGAGCTCCAGGCAACCCCGACGCCAGTTACAACGGCTAAGTGAAGTACCATCTGAAAGTCTCGTGGAAGATGTGAATGCTGCAGTGAGAGCGATACCTACCACGACAATCACTGAAACCAATGAGTTGATCTACACTTCAGCATCAGTGATCCTAGAGGTGCTGGGCTATAAGAGCAACCATGGGAGCCATGAGAAACAATACCCACCATGGAAACGAAGGTTGGAGGCTAAAATCAAGGCAGCTCGGAGGGAAGTGAGCCAGTTGACAGAGGCCCAGAGAGGTGCGATGAAAAGACCAGTACCCAGGAGGTACAGCCAGATGCCCATACCTGAAGCACTCGAAACTGCCAAGCAAAGGCTCCAAGCCTTGGCCAGCCGCCTAAAGAGATACACGTAAGAGAATGAAGCCAAACGAATAAACAGGCTGTTCGCAACACAACCTGCGAAAGTGTACTCTCAATGGCAGGGTAATAACAGCAGAGCAGACCCACCAAGGCTGGAAAGTGAACAGTACTGGAAAAGTATATGGGAGAGGGAGGCATCACACAACAGCGATGCACAGTGGCTGATGGATCTGAGGAAAGACCACAGCAATCTCCCTGAACAGAATCCAGTGACTATCACAGTGGCAAACATCCAAGAAAGAGTCTCAGGTATGAAAAACTGGACAGCACCGGGCCCTGACATGATCCACTCCTACTGGCTAAAGAAACTCACTGCACTCCATGAGCGCCTAGCAGCACAAATGAACCAGCTGCTAAGGGATGGGACTCACCCTGAATGGCTAACCGAAGGGCGAACGATCCTGATAATGAAGGATCCCTCAAAGGGTACAGTCCCATCCAACTATCGGCCAATAACCTGTCTCTCCACAACATGGAAGCTCATGTCAGGCATCATTGCAGCTAAGATAAGTGGGCACATGGATCAATACATGAGCAAAGCACAGAAGGGCATTGGTAAAGATACCAGAGGAGCCAAACACCAACTCCTGGTTGACCGAACAGTTGCCCAAGACTGTAGAACCCGACACACCAACCTGTGCACAGCCTGGATTGATTACAAGAAAGCCTATGACTCAATGCCACACACATGGATCACTGAATGCTTGGAGCTGTACAATATCAACAGAACTCTGAGGACCTTCATTGCAAACTCGATGAAGTTGTGAAAAACCACACTTGTAGCCAATGGGAAGCCACTTGCCCAAGTGTCCATCAAATGTGGCATATACCAAGAAGATGCACTGTCCCCACTGCTGTTCTGCATAGGTCTGAACCCCCTCAGCCAAATAATCAACAAGACTGGCTATGGATACCGACTCAGAAACGGGGCCACCATAAGTCACCTCCTCTACATGGATGACATCAAGCTGTATGCTAAGAGCGACATCAACTCACTGATCCACACCACCAGGATCTACAACACTGACATTGGGATGTCATTCGGGCTTGAGAAATGTAGTAGGATGGTGACAAAGAGAGGGAAGGTAATCCACACAGAAGGGGTCTCACTCCCAGACGGAACAATAGCAGACATTGAGGACAGTTACAAGTACCTTGGGATACCACAGGCAAATGGCAACCTTGAACAGGCAACAAGGAAAGCGGCAACAGCCAAATACCTCCAACGAGTAAGGCAAGTCCTCAGAAGTCAGCTCAATGGCAAGAACAAGTCCCGGGCAATAAACAGCTACGCCCTGCCAGTGATCAGATACCCTGCAGGAATAATAAGGTGGCCAAAGGAAGAGATACAGACCACAGATGTTAAGACACGAAAGCTCCTCACCATGCACGGAGGGTTCCACCCCAAATCCAGCACCCTGAGACTGTACGCTAGCCGAAAAGAAGGAGGCCGAGGATTAGTGAGCGTGAGAGCCACTATCCAGGATGAAACATCCGAGATCCATAAGTACATCAAGGACAAGGCCCCAACAGATGGCGTACTCAGTGAATGTCTCAGACAGTGGGGAACAGATGAGGTGCTGGAGGAGGAACCATCATGGGAGGACAAGCCCCTACATGGGATGTACCATCGGAACATAACTGAAGTGGCTGATCTCAAGAAATCCTATCAATGGCTTGAAAGGGCTGGGCTGAAGGACAGCACAGAGGCGCTCATCCTGGCTGCACAGGAGCAGGCCTTGAGCACCAGAGCCATTGAGGTCCAGATCTACCACACCAGACAAGACCCAAGGTGTAGGTTGTGCAAAGAGGCCCCGGAGACGGTCCAGCACATAACTGCAGGGTGTAAGATGCTGGCAGGGAAAGCGTACATGGAACGCCATAACCAAGTGGCTGGCATAGTATACAGGAACATCTGTGCCGAGTACGGACTGGAAACCCAAGATCTAAGTGGGAAACACCTCCCAAGGTGGTAGAGAATGACCGAGCCAAGATCCTGTGGGACTTCCAAATACAGACAGACAGAATGGTAATGGCGAACCAACCAGACATCGTGGTGGTGGATAAAGAGCAGAGGAGAGCCGTGGTGGTGGATTGGCAATACCAAGTGATGGCAACATCAGGAGAAAGGAGCATGAGAAACTAGAGAAATACCAAGGGCTCAGAGAAGAGCTGGAGAAGGCTTGGAAGGTGAAGGCAACAGTGGTGCCCGTGGTGATCGGTGCACTGGGGGCCGTGACCCCCAAACTGGATGAGTGGCTACAACATATCCCTGGATCTACATCCGACATCTCAGTCCAGAAAAGTGCAGTCCTAGGAACAGCAAGGATACTGCGCAGAACCCTCAAGCTCCCTGGCCTCTGGTAGAGGACCCGAGCTTGGAAAGCGGATGAGACCACCCGCGTAGGGTGAGAGGGATCATTTTATATATATATATATATATATATATATTATTATATATATATATATATATATATATATATATATATATATATATATATATATATATATATATATATATATATATATATATATACTTACACCTTTGAGGTTTATTTTATTAATAAACCTTTTTCGGGGGTAAAATGATGCTAAATGACTAGCAACAAGATTAAAAAATGACAGGAATTGTTCAAGAATTAAGTAAGTAAGATTTATTTGAATGGCGCTTTTTCACAGACAGAGCCACAAAGCGCTTCACAATTATGAATTTGATGCAGTCATTTTCACTTAATTTTTCTCACCGTAAAATCACCATTCATTTTGTTATAGCTTGACATTTTGTAACCTGTCAAATGGCAAGTGAATTAATTTTTTTTCTATACCACAGGTGCACCGTTGAAGTTAAGTGTATAAGCTGACGTATGGCCCGGGTGACATCTTTCAAATCCTTGAAGCTGCTGACTCTGGGGACATAAATAGAAACACATTAATGGGATGTGATGTCATGACTGAGGTGCTGGTAGGTGACTGAGGCACACTACTGAGCTGCCTTCTTATTGGTAAACTATAACTATTTTAGTTTTTTGAATTGGTTTGTCTGTTTACAGTGTCATGACTTTTTGTGCTCGTTCTGACTTCATTTTGTGAATCCATATAATTATTTGTTGAGCTTTTTACATTTATATTTTAAACCATAATGTGAATCAGCGAATAAGGCCAGAGAATAGAGCTCCTGCACCCACGTGACTTAATTTGCTGCGGCTGCCATTACGGCAGTGACACGACCATTGAATCTAAGGGAAATCAGGTAGCTTCTGTGGCTCATCTGTGGCATTAAATTAGGCCGTAAACATCTGTACCTATAAAACACAACTTAAATAAACATTAGCGACCATTTTGTGGCTCGACTTTACTTTTCACAGGTTTACATAGCGTGAACCACACTCTGAATCTGCCATTCTGGACATCTGATTCACTTTTCACCATATTAAAGCGTTTCCTGATGATGTTCGTGTGAAATATATTTTACTATAAGCCTGTACATAAAACGTTTACTCATACAAACCATTTAAACATTCTAATCTAAGACCATGAAGTAAAAACATGTGCCCCGTATTGTGAAGCTTTAGTACGTGACAGAAGCTAAATGAGATTGCCAATACAACTGGACCAAAGATTTTGAATTGTTTTAAGACGATAATGAAATTATTAACCAGATTAAAATACTAATCAATACATCTGTAGCCTAATGAACAAGCTTGACTCACTTTTAGCTGCACAAATCAAATTTTTTCGTCAAAATGGCGTCTGTCAGTCTGCAGAAATGGCCTGGCTTTATTCTGTTTTTGATCATGTGTAAGTCCCAGTGTGCAAAAATAGTCCATATTCTGTAAAACTCGATACGAAACGATAAAGTTTGATAATCCCGTTCGCCGCAGTTGAATTCTAATGGTATCGTACCTGCCGGCCCGAGAATACGCAGTGTGTGCTAGGATAGCGTGACGTCAGCTGCAGGAGCTCTATACATCTTCCACATAGACAGTATTATTTCCAGATAAGAATACATTTATGTTTAAATTATTGTTAAAATTCATCAACAACAATTGTAGATCTATAAAAGCAAGCAATAAATATTGATAATTTATTTAGATTTACTCTATACATATTTTTGTGTACCACTTTTTAATAACTACACCTTAATTTGCCTTAGTTTAAAANACACACACTTGTTTTGCAGCAACACACAATGTTCTAATTAATTGATTCTTGTAATAACTTTTTATTGAAGTGCTGAGGTTGCTTGTTTCTCTCTGAAAATTTGGCAACACAGGTCAGATTGTGGCAGCTGAATTTAGCTGTTGAAAGTGAATTGTTTTTACCTTAAAGACAATAGGAAAATAAACGGTCTACAAAAATTGGCATAAAGTTGAAATCGTGATCTGGTGGCAAAAAAAAATCACAATTTAAAATTTTGCCATATCGCCCAGCCCTACCTAAAATCACTTTTTTGGGTTGTTAAACTGTGTATGCGGTGTTTAAATAGCATTGTCTACTGTTTTAAGTCATTTTTTGGCATTTTTAGTGCAAATTAGGAGGTTTCAGGTCAAAAGAGTCACAAACTGGCTGTGTCTCACTGCAAAGACTCATGTCAGTTCTAGACTCTCTGTGACCTCAGCGTGTAATGTCCTGCTGTCAGTCCAATCACACTGCTGCTCTTCTCTCTCAGCCCCTCCTTTTCCTTTTCCCAATGCTTTTCCATGAGTTTGAGTGTTAGAAATGTGTTTGTGGGTGAGCTTACCTTTAACTTTGTTGGTTCAGTTTTTGTCCGTGGAACTTCTCCCAATGAAGAACCTGAAAGTGTTTTTTCTGTAGCTGCGGCTGGTGTACAGAGCTTAGCTAGGTTGTTTGTTAGATTTCTGCTGTTTTGCTGTGTTGTCTTACTTAGCTGCAACAGTATGTGCCTGAGCGTACATCATGAGTTCACCGAAGTGCAGAGGTCAGATACATGATGATTATTGTCAAATAGTTCAATCATTTCAAACTCAAGCTATAGTGACTGCAGATGGTGTGTCCTTGTGTCTTTCCTCTGTGAAACTGAAGCCTGCTGACTCACATTATATGGACATTTTACAATTTAACAGTGCTTTTAGTATGATGTGTTTATGTTCACGTGTTTGTTGCTTTTTCCAAGTCTGAAGGACAAAACAACAGCTGAATCCTTGAGCTGAGGCCATTGCAGCCATGAAACTGGCCTGTAATTCTGTTTTTGGAGTTGGAGGCACTATATTTGAGTGACAGCAGTTTGCAATGTGCTTTTTAATTCTTTTAGCATGTTGCTAGGTAGATAAGGCTCAACTTGTGAGCCTTATCTACTGAGAGATGGAAAGAACAGCCCTTTGTGCGTTTAATCTTTTTGGTAAATAGTATATATCCTTTTAAACATGATCAACCTGTTCCTTGTCAAACTGTGGCCCACAAGATGATTTCTGACTGAGAGAAAGAGACAGCTCTAAGAATCACTTTAAACTTTCTACACAGGAAGAATTCAGACATAAAGAAAACACACTTCAGAATGGCTGTTTGTGAGACAGTTCATGTGTGTGAAGACTCTAAGATGCACTAGAATGTAGCTAATACAGTTTGTCCAAAATGTTACAGTCTGTAGAGATTGTAATATAATATAACACAAATAAATATGGACTTCCACTGGATGTGTTATCTTAAACGTGACAAAAATTAAACAAAAGCATCCTTCGTTTACTTGGATGTCTTTACTGGACTAAAGCATAATAAAAGATGTGTTTCATTCCTCTGAGCAGACTTACATCTCAAGTGTTTAATTACCTCCTCCTGCTTGTTTCTATGGAAATCTTGCTCCTTTAGCTAAACTGTTTTGCAGTATGACATAAAACTGATGTAAATCAATGAAAAATGCCTCAAACTAATGTTTTAACTTAATGTTTCAGTGAGATTATGCGTTTGACTTTTCATCCACAGAAAGTTACTCAGTGTCACTTTAAGCTTTATAGCTTCATTGCCCAATCACAGGTAGAGTCTGACTGATAGATTGGGCTTGATTGTGTTTATTTTAGTGATACACTTGTAGTTAGCTGACAACAGCGCTGGTTAGTGTTAGTGCTACAGCTTGTGTCAATCAGACGCTGCTCCTTTTTCATGCCTCCTGTAGCGGGCAGCTTTTCTCCTTTCTTCCACGCTCCTCTGTGTCACGACTGAAGACTTTGCCTGCGGTGCTACAGACTTGCTCATTCATTCACCTCGAACTCAGCCAAAAGCCCTGAACCAGAGCCAGCCTCCGCCAACATAAACAACAGCTGGGCCTCTTTCAAAGACCTGGCAACGCAAATACAAGTGTAAAAATCACACAGACTCCCAGATAAATGAGCTATTAAACCCGGATTAGGACATTGTACACGAGACAGTGTTACGACCTGGAGAAGGACTGAATACGTGCAGTACAGACCTGCTGTAAGAAACCTCCTGATACTTCTGAATACAGGCTCTGATAGTATATGTTATTATAAAAAGGGCAATATATTGAAATCTTCTGATATTGAAAATAACGGTTGGTATTTAATGCTGATATTGTTAGACATGGTTCTAGTCTCTACCTCCTTCTTGAACAATAATTTTGATCAGTAGATTAGAAAATACATGTTCATTTTGCTCTTTTATTCTTGGAGCTAAAACAAAAAACAAAATTCAAAAAGTATTCACGAGTGAGTAGAAGTACTGTCCTAGAATGAATTCCTTTGAACAGATATTAAATAAGCATAAAGATTGGAAATCAAATGAACGGTTGACCATCACCGTTGAGCTGGACCACAAATACACGAGCAGCAAACACATGTTTGTTGTTGGCCAGTGTGCTTCTGTAGTCTGGACTGTGTCATTGTTTGATTTCAGAGATAACTGTTGTTAAATTGAATACAACTGAATTGAATTTCACACTGACCATGTTATGCATTAGTCTCTTTCTTAGGCCAATAGAATCAGCTTTAACACAGTAATCAGCTAATAAGTGTAGCTAGTAGATACACATCTGAATGTTAAAACTGCAAACTATTCATGCAATCATCAATCAAAATACCATTCCACCTCAAAGATCTGGACTTTTAATCTACTAAACTATCCCTCCATCTCTGTCATCAGTAAGAGATTTTCCATCAGAACAGTTTAATCTCAAGCAATCATTTCCCCAATATTTTTTTTTAAATTAAATCATAACTATTCTTTTTGCCCCAGTTTGCCAGATGGCAGCAGGCGTTTTGGAACGACCATCCAACCAAGTAACCAAACAGGTTTGGTGATGGAGCCATCGAGAGATTACAATCCAGTCCAGTCAAATTCTTCATGATTTAGCTCACAGATACGGCGCTCCATAGTACTCACGAAAAAAAAACAATTTATCTCGTAATTACGAGATAACTTTCTCGTAATTACGAGATAGTTTTCTCGTAATTACGAGATAATTTTCTCGTAATTACGAGATAATTTAAATGGCTTTTCCCACATTCTGTATACCCACACGCTTCGTATAGGCTAAGCTAGTGACTTTATCCACAACGAGTAGTCTTTTCTGTGCTAGCTTGATTCAAAATAGGGGTTTATTCAATTTACTTCCAGATTTCTTTTCTTTTATGTGTAATGAACAGTGGTGGAAATGACTTGGAGAAATGTACATTGTATAAAAGAAAAGCAATTATTTTTGAAAAGTCTCTGATTGATTCCTGTGGTATAATGTATAGAGTGTAGATTGTGCCTTTCTCAGCATTGTTCACACCACAATAATGACTTGTTAGCTCCAGGTTAGCACCCAGGCCACGAGGTTCTCTCATAATTTGCTTCTGCCACTCACTGCGTCTCTATTCCCCTGACCTTGATCTCTAGGATAGCTCCAGTATTATTGCTGCTTATACGCCTGATAATGCACTGCGGCTTGACCTTGCACCAGCAGGTCTAGGCCGTTTGTGACTGGTAATTTTTATTGTTTTGAAGTCGTGACCCTCGATTTAGCGCTGCTGTTTTCAAAAGGCAAGAGAGTAAAATTGACAAACAACTACAATTGAAAATAGTTTACAGTTTTGACCTTTCACCTTGTGGAACATATTAGTTCCAAAGACAAATGGCAGTGTTTCCAGAAATATTCCCATGGTACAAGAAAGCCAATAACTGATTTGTATTAAAACAATTCATACAAGCCAAGTTTCTTCAAATAGAGACAGCTAGGATTTAATCACACTTTATCTAAGCGAAAAAATTGTCTTTTCAAAATAATTGTTCTAGTTTTGTTGATAAATATTTTGATATTGATATTCTACACTTGGAGTTTTTGTGTCTTTGTTGACTGATCTCAAATGTATGAGACCTAGGAGTTTTATGCATGTGAGCAAAACAGTATGTAAAAGCATTGAATCAATTATTTCAGTTTATTTACATTTTGATGAAAAGAATCTGCTACAGTGGATTTAATTACATTGTCTCCGTCTAAGTAAGCCATTGTTCCTGTAAATCATCCTTTTGCTCATGAAAAATACATATTGTTGGTATTGAACTTCTTTTGTCACTTAATCTAAAAAGCCATAAATATCTTATAGATGGATTAGAGTCCATTTGGTCAGTAGTTCCACTTTTGGGTGAAGCTGTCTTAAGTGCCCTGTTCTGGTGGAGCTGTGAAAGGTGAACAACTCTGTGGTCAGGAAACCTTTTACCCCCCAGCAGCACCATGACAGTGCTTTTCTGAACATACAGGACAGTTTTTTGGGTTAGGAAGGAATGTGTTAGAGCAGTCCAAAGTGGAGGAGACAAAAGCATGAATAAGCTTTTCTGCAATAGGATAAAGGAAGTTACAAGTACTCTGAAGAAATTAAGTTCTGCAAATGTGAGCAACATTTTTGTCAAAGGTGAGGTGGTGTTCAAACTAAGTTGATAACATAATGAGACAGGAATGCTGTAGCCCGAGAGTAGAGGTGATGGGTTAAAGAGGGAAGTTGAATGGCTTTTGTTTTTGAACCTTTCAGCTGCAGGAGGTTTTGAATCATCAGTACCTTTATCTACTTCAGTCAAGTGGCAGTGGCAGATGGGGATCTAAATGGGGTAAATTGGAAGTAAATTTGTGTAGTCAGCATATTTTTTTAAAAAATTATATCTTCTGTGAAAATGTTTGGAGCACTGGCATTTGTGTCCTTCTGAGCTTTTTTGTTATGTTGGAACCGCTAAAGACCAGTGTCATAGAGGCCAATGTGGTGAAGAAGAACATGAGGTCAATCAAAAGTAGCAGTTTGTTTGGTTTTTTAAGAATTTCTTATATAAAGGGAAGTTTGAGATTGATCAGTAATTCAATAGAGGTTTGGGGTCAAAAGCGAGTTAATTGAGAATGTGTTTTATGCGAGAGTGGACCAGGGAGATTAGGACATGGCCAATTTCAAGAGAGAGCTTGTTTGTTTTGATGAGAAAAGGACTAACAAATGGGCTCTGGTGGATGTAGTTTGGACGTCAGGGAAAAGACGTGCGAAGGAGAAGAAAAGACTGTGTCTCCAGGCTTTGTTTCAGTTCATCAGTAAATGTGCACTAAAAAGTAAAATTAAAACTATGAAGATTGCCATCTGCTTGTCTCTGGATGGAGATGTAATTGCCTGGATATTTTACAGTATTAAGTGCATTGTAAGCCATGTATTGCTATCATTAAATTACAAGTGGTTTTACCGTTGATTTGTTTTACTTAAGTAAACTATCAATTAACTTTTGGGAATCACAGAGGTCTGCTTCTGAAAAATGTACGGAAAATCTAAAACGCCTCAGTTAAAACCAGCAAGTGAGGAACCCGCACCAGAAACATTACATATTCAACCTTTAATTGTCACATTGAATTGTTACATTCATGATATGAAAAAGCCATACATGTAATCTAAAATGAAAGCTAATATGGACAGCCATCTGCAGTATTACGTGTGACCTTAATCTCTCCATTGTTCGTAACCTCAAATGTCTTAACATGCCAATTCACCTCATCATTTGGAAGAATTGGCTGCATAAGTCTATACATATGAATAGCAATTACTGTCCAGACAATCTCCTCAAAGGGATAATCCAGTGTCACTGCAGAGAACCCGAGGCTGAGATGACAATTATTGAGGCCACTGCTCTGTCACACGCTGCCCTATCATAGTCTTTACAACCTCCTTTTAGCTTGTAGTTATGTATTATTTAAAGCACCATGGTGTGATACAGTAACCTAGTATAGACAAAACTATTTTTAACACCAATTACCGCCCACTTTTTAGCAGACAGACATAGAAGAAGATTTCATTTGAAGCACAAAGGGGCTTTCTCGTTGTTCTCCTCTTTGGTTCTCCACATCTTTGCCTGTGCCACCCCCTTGCAGTGATGATGCACATGCTGCGTTTCAGCTTGATCTGAGTGTGGGAGGTGATGTCTTTCTGTTTCTCTCCTCCTCCTTTTCCTTGGCGCTTTGGTTAGAGCTACGTGAGGCATTGCCATTCACACAAGCAGACACTGTCATGAACCTGAGCGAAATGCACACACAAACACAGATAACATAGCAATTTGGTCTTGAAATAGACACTCTCGAGATGCCAACCAACAAAGGAAAGAGTTTTGCACACCTGAAGTCCTAAATTAGCAACAAGTGCTTCTGAGTGGCTGTCATTACTGTCTAATAAAAAGAGACAAGGCACATTTCGCAGACAGACAGACTATAGATGCTATTTCGAGCAGCTTCTCCTCATCATGGCTGCCCTCCCCTTCTCGGTAATCACAAAATGCAAAGCAGCTGTTGTGAAACCATCTAAATGATAAGACTTATAGACTTAGCATGATAACCACTCACGGGAAGGACCTTATCAGTCAAATTAGAGCATTAATGACACCAAGGTCAGCTCCGGATGCTTTTAAAGAGAGTTAGATCACACTTATTACGCACGCACAAGGTCCCTGCCTGTGAAAGAGGAGCTTAAGCTCAGAGGTGTCATGCCATCTGCTGGAGGACTCTCTTAAGGCTTGAGAAAGGCGTGGGACAGAAGCTCTGTATATTGTTTAAGCAGGGGCATAAACGCAAATTGTGTAAGATCATCTAGTAGGTTTGGCATTACACTTTCAAGAAAAAAGACATCGATCAGTGTGTTTTTTACATTGTAAAAGATAAGTTTCAGTGTTATCAGAGAACCGTTAAATAAAAAAGGAGTAGTTTTTCAGATAATTGTTACAAATGATCCAAATATTTCTGTACTTTTCACTGTACAGACAGTTTGTTTAGAAGCTATTGAGGATGTATGTTAGAATGTCTTACTTTTTTGTGAAATAAAGTGACTGGAAAGTACTAAGGCAGTTTTTCTCAAACTGTGGTATGTGTACCACTAGTGGTACTTCACTTATTTGGTGGTAGTTGTCCATGTGTTTATTTCATTTAGAGAACATTTTATTTACTTTTTTGAGCTTCCTTGAACCACACCTTAAAAAACTGCAGATGCAATGTTTTATTTCTACTCAAGATCTAACTGAGCCCTAACATATACATGAATATCAGCAAAATGCATAAACTCATTGGTGTTTAATGAATTAAATTGATCTGTCTTGGACATCTTTTTCAGATTTCTTGCCTGGATTTGTTCATAGTTCTAATTTAAATGTAGGTGGCATTTGGAAAGTCAAAATTGTTTTTGTGTTACTTGGTGTAAACAGTTTGAAAACCACTGCACTAGAGCACTCCTTAGTCCTTAATTGTATAAAGGCTGAGTTATAACACCCTTCAGTTTTTGTTTTGTTTTTTTGTTTGTTTTTTTGTTTTTGTTTTGTTTTTGCTATTTTGTTACTCTTTTCTGGAAAAAGTCACTGTACTTTTTTGCTCTATTACATTTTAGCTTAATGAACAGGGCTCTGTCTCCCTTTCATAAAAAGCTGTAGTCCAGCTATTGCATAAGAAGCCTAATCTGAATGCTTTTCATCACTCAATTTCTGAATCTCCGCCTCATCTTTTTTGCCAGAAAATTCAGATGATATATATGGTCTGGCCACTATGTTCCTCTTTTGAATTTCAGTGGGAGTGATTGACAGATTAATTAGCCAATCAGGGACACATATCGTCTTCTGTATGAAAACCTGGCTGCTTACGATAAAAAAAAAAAAAACATGGAAAAAATATCACATGGAACTGAAAAACATGGTAGAGTTCTGCAGATTCAATGATTGAAGCAAAAAAAAAAAAAAAAAAAAAAAAAAAAAAAAAATGTGAGATGAGTAAAGAGTGAAGAGTGAAGTGAAGGTCTAAATGACAGATGACCAATCAGCTCCTTTTTTTCATGTGCATGATGCGAATAAACAAATCTGATTGCTAGTCTTGTAGGTAGGGTGGTGACCAGACCTGCTCTTCACAATTTGCTGAAAGGTGGGCTCTGGATCCCAGGCAACACCTTTATTGTTATAAAAATTGTGAATCTCAGATAAAAACTTCCTTGATGAAAATAATGTCCTTGAGATTTTTCAGTCTGGTTTCAAAGTCTTTTAGTAGTCTTATAGTACTGACACTGCTTTGTATTTAAAATGATATAATGATGTTCAATGTGGAAAAATTAAAAATAAAATCCTTGGAGAGTTCTCTAAGTTCAAATGTGTGGGTTATTTACAAATACAAATGCAGTCACATGTACAATATGCATCATTGAAAGTCCACAGCCCTAGTGCAGTCATGGTGGTCCGGTCACAGTTCATTGTCCAGTTCAGAGGTTTTTCTCAAATGACTTCTTTCACTAACATCAAAGGGCCACTGTGTCATTTTGTTACTATTAGATTTGACAAAAAATTTTGACAAATCTTTCTTACGTGGCTCAGACACAATTTGTTGGAATCAAAGATTAGTTCTGGAGTGGTTTCAATCACATTTCTCTGACAGAAGTGTTCGGATCGGTGATCCTCCTCAATGGTCATTCTTGGACTCCTTTTGTTTTCATTGTACTTAGTCATTGGTCCATTTTCAAAAAGCATAGATTTTGTTTCCTTTGTACAGATGACTGTCATGTCTAAATGATGTTAAAGGATAGATATCACAATATTTTGTTGCTGTGGGCATTTGCTATAGTAACACAACGAAAGCAACAAAAAGACAACCAAGCCAAGTAAGACCAGGTAATGTAGAGCCAAGTAGATTATAGGGCCAAGTATGTGAAAATGTTCCTCATGTGACATCAGCATTAATCTGTCCTCTCAAAACTGTCAGACCATTCACACTGCTGCTCTCCACCATCTGCTCCTCCTTTTACCTTTTCCTCATGCTTTCCAATAAAACGTTTTGTGTTGTTTGTGTTTGTGGGAAAAGATTAAGCTTCACATTAACCAGCATCTGAAACCATAAACAAACAACTTGTCCTTTCAAATCATGTCCAGAACGTAAACAGCCTATAGCTTAACCCTGTTGGCTGTGTGCTTGTTTACTGTATCTAGTGCATTTTGCTGCTGAGTTGTTTTGTACTGGCGAATAACTTGACTGGTGTCCTCCATCTTCCTAGTCTTTTTACCTCCTTATTATCATCTGGGTCACCATTCTGATTCAGTGTCTCTGCGGACTTATGAGGATAGAATTTGTATCTTTGGGAGCAAGTCAACCGATAAAACTGAAAACAAATACTCCAGGAAGGTGCTGCCGTTTTTGAACAATAGATCTGATTAATTCATATACATATATACAGCTTTAATTGACTGGTGTACTTTCTCTTGCTGTGTGTTGTGACAGGTGAATATTCTGCAAGTGGAGCAAATGTGGCGAGCACAGAAATATTCTAAGAGAGTCAGGGAGAGGGAGTGAAATTAACGGCAGAATAAAATGATGGTGACAGCAGAAAATGGCAACCTGTGCCAGCACAGTGCTCATGGATTTGCGTGCAGCACAGGAGAGACAAGGCACACAGAGAGACGGTGTCACATTTTGTCACTACTTTGTCATCATCTGGGCTGTTGTGTATCATTCACACCAGAGCTGCCTTCAGTAATCACATAATGATCCCAACTGCAGCTCAGATGACAACTGTCACAATGTTAGCTGACCTGTCGCCTTGTGCAGAGGCCACTTAACAGTAGTGCACACAAAGGTTATCATTACTCTGTTCATTTTCAGTATGCCATTAGGGCTTATTTGCATATGCTGGATGTTTGCTGGAGCTCCCAGTGTCTGTACCTTGTCAAAATAGAGTGCACAATGATCACTGTAAAGCCAAAGTGCTCACTTATGGAAAAACATCACTATTTTTCTCTTTCCATATGATGAAGGTAAAAACTGTTGACCTATCTGTGCTTAACAATTTGTAAATTTTTGCGCTGCAGAAAGCCTAGCTCTTTCACTGCCAGCCCTGTTCTCGCCTTGACCGCACCCTTCCCTGCCAGGGTCTTTTGCTCATTTAAACAATATTCACAGCCCCACAAAAAATTGTGCAACTGGAATTATGACATCAAAAGAGACTGACAAAAATTCACTTTCATTAAAAATGAAAATGTCATTCTACATTAATCTGTTCCCTTTTTTATTTGAAATTCTTGGTTTTCATTAGAATTAGCCAAAATGCCCTTTAATACAAACTTCATGTCAGTGTTATTTTCCTCTGTTCTACTTTTTGGTTAAAGAATATGAGCTTCTACAATGAAATCATGTCTTTAGAATGAAAATATAAGGTTTGCATGATCAAAACAATAAGGATGAGTGTATTTTTTATGTTTAAACCAACAAATGGTGTGTTACAGATGAGATGGCAGCATAGCATTTTTCTACTTTCTTACGCAGATTCTGCCTTTTTATCGTGCAAAAATAATTTTCATCTCGCCACCTATGAAGAAATACAGTACAATAGTTTCACCGCTTTTGGCTCGTTCATGGAAGATTTTTGTATTCTTTTATGACTGGCTGTCTGTGGCTGTTCTCCGTCATTGTGCTTTTCTTCATTTTAAAGACAAAATAACTGCTCCAGGTTTACTCAACAATGTTCTTAGTCAAAATATTTTGCCTGTAATCCGTTTGAAAAGAAAGCTGGCCTCCAGATGCAGCAGAGACATAAACACAGTCGACTACACTGGGTAAATGACCGGAAAACATGAGCTTTACAGTCATGTGACCTCCCCATGGTCCTTGTTGTAACCCCATTCCGCCTGCTGCTGGGGAATCTTTGAAACTGCATCATGTATTTGACTGTAGACAAAAGGCTCATAATTGTCTTCAGGTTTGTAAAAGATATTCTAGGTATTCCACAAACTTGCAACCATATTGTAAACAGGGAGGGTCTCTGCCGAGTCACTGAAGAACAACTTATTTGCTCTTTTAAGACATTTCCTTGTGAATCAAGAGTAGGTCTATTTTAAGCACAACTAATTCAAGTCGAGTCACAACTGAGTCTTGATGGAAGCTGTTGATGAGGCGTTATCTTAAACAGAAGAGCATCTGTTCTACTTTGTAGATGTGAAGAATACGGCAGGCAGCCTTTATCTAGCAGATTCTGGTAGCATTGTTGAATTTACAAATTTGGGCTCTTGGGTACTTTGTTTTTTTCATCATCATGTCTTTGGGTCAGTATTTGGCACAATAATTATCTTTACGCCTGCGTTTGCTCTTGTGCTTTTTGAACACTGGATAAGGAATCTGTTCTTTATTTGTTTTCCATCTCAGATGACCTTTAGTGGGTGTTCCCTCAGATGTCCTTTGCATCTATATGTTTGACAAAACTCAAACTACTTTCTTTTTTTCCATAAATTGTGTTTTTACTGATGTGAAACTATGACAAATATCTAGCAGAGAACTATGTGAAATTATTATAACCTAATTAGAAAAATGTGATAATCATGGTGTGATGTTTGTCATGTAGGTTTTAATAACTTAATAACATATTTTTTGCATCACAAATATTTATTCAATAGATTTTCTTGTAATTTTCTTCAGACACAAACATGTTAATTGTAGTGAATGTGTTAATTTTTCCAAAAAATTTCCTTTCAATAGTGGAGACCTGCATTGCTGCATATTAATTCAAAACTGAAGATTTTCACCATGGTTGGTGTCTTAACTCTGCATTGTAAAAATGATGAATCTGTATGACTCTTGGCAGCCCGCGCTGCATCCAAACATCTGCAGCCCTGTCCTGTACCTATGTGCTACTTCCAGCTCCACTCTCACCACAGACCACACAGGAACCCTCTCATACAGATTCACATTGCAGCTTCTCTCCTTCAATTACGTGGCTGCTCTTCCATGTGAACACTCCTGCTGTTCCTCACTCATCCATTGTACCCAGGTCCTGGAGGAGCTGGCTTCAATACTCTATTGATTTCTGCCATTCCTCACATTGTAGCTTGCAGGCTTGGTTGCCCTCGGTCATATTTTGAAAGTCTTTTTATCTCCAAGGTTTGCTCAACATTGTTATTAAATTATACAACTGCATTATCAGATGTACATCTGAAAGTCTAAAAAAGCATGTTTACATTTTTTAGAGTATCTTCATAAACTTAAACAGAGTTCTCACATCATTCCATATTTGTGCCAGTCTCCAGCCGACTCTTGGTCCGAAAAGAGGATTATGAGGGATTATTGCTGTACCCTTTCTGTTCAGACAAGTTCGAAGGAATACACTGTCACTTTTTTATGATGTAAGTCATATTCCAAAATCATTTTTCTTTACAGAGAAATATGTAAATATGTCTTACACACCCAATATTTTTAATAATGCATTAATATTGCAATGAAAACCTAATCTGATATGTTTTTGTGTGTGACTCTTAGTTGAAAAGAATTTCTCTTTTCAAGTAGATCACTTAAATTGATGTTATGCTGTCAGGTGTGCATTGTGCAGTTCTTGAACATTTGTTGAAGGAGCATTATAGTGTGCTCTTCACCCTCTGCTCCTTTAGGTAAACACATAGAAACCTGCACACATTGAAGTGCACAACTTGAAAGGCATGTTTTAATGAGCCCATTGAGAGATCTGAGGCTCTGGGGTAATTTGGGTTAAAACAGCAGCACGTGGCAGGCATTTATCTGACTGGCATTTGCCATAGAGAACAAAGACGAGGGCGTCTGTGATCTAAATCTGACCACTTTCAATACATGTGCTGGGTTTTATGAGCAAGATCAATTCCTCTCCTCTCATGTGAAAAAAACTGCTTTTTTCTCAAGATTTGAAATGTTTTTCTCATCTTCAGACAAGTTGATTTAAACAAGAATAAAGTAAAAGAGAGAATGATTGATTTTAATGGGATTTGCTGGAAGGAAAATGCCATTCATTAAAAAAAAACAATGAGTGGGCACAATCTTAATACAATCATTCTTGTGTAGAACTCTTCTGTCTAAAACATACGATTTTAAACATATTTTCAGTTTTTTCAAGTTACAAAGACCAGTCTGACTCATTCGCAGTGATTGGATCTTGGTTTGACAAATACAGCTTTGAACAGTTTGATTAAAGTACCGGTATGTTTTGTACAGAGACCAATTTTTGCAGTGGATGCAACTAAACCAAGATGTTCTCAGAGAATGATGTGCTTTTACATTGCGTAATAGTAGAGACGGACATTTCCCAGGCTGCCCAGGCTGCAACATGTTCTCATGGAACAAGGAGGTTTATTTGGGAGCGACTGGCCAAACTGTCGCCTTATGGTCAGACAGTCACCAAGTGTCTCAGCCTGGTTAAAGCCTAATGGTGACTGCTGTTCTTTTTTTTTTTTTTTTTTTTTTTTAAAGCTCGTTTGGATAGGCCTGTGAGCAGGCCGTTATAATAGTCTAAACTACTGGAGACAAATGCATGGATAAGTCTCTCCAAGTCAGGCTTTGACACTATACCTTTGATTTTAGCATGTTTTTCAGATGGTAAAAGTTGCTGCTGCAATTGACTTGTGGCTGTTAAAGTTCATCTCTAAGTTTCTAACTTGACTTGAAGGTTTCAGAGAGAGAGACTAAAGGTGACTGCAGACATTTGTTTCTGTGGGCCAAAGATGATAACCTCAGTCTTGTCTAAGTTTAGCTGGAGAAAGTTGTTTTGCATCCACACACTGATCTGTTGGATGCAGTGACAGAGTGAATCCACTGACCCATATTCACCTGCTGTTAGTGACACATAAATCTGAGTGTCGTCTGCATAGTTGTGATAGCACACATTATTATTGCGTATTAACTGACCTAATGGCAACAAGTAAAGATTGAACAAAAGGAGTCCCAAGATTGACCCCTGGGGAACACCACAGGTGAAGCCCATGTCTTCTGACAGGTAACTTCCTGTTTCAACAAAATACTTCCTGTCTTCTAGATAGGACTTAGACCACTTCAGAGCAGAGCCAGAAATGCCCACCCAGTCCTCTAGTCTGTGAAAAAGAAAGTCATGATCAACAGGGTCAAAGCAGCACATAAGAGGATTGCATTTCAGCTGGAGAGATGTTGTCTTAAAGTCTGATCTCTGTTCATCTCTGACTCAGGATGCACACGTCCTATCCCCAGTAAAGACCTTGCATTTTGCTCCAGTTCACTTTAACATCTGCAATCATTACACACCTCCATGTTTTAGCCTAAGCTGCTTACGGCTCAAGTAAAAACACTGTCTGAAATGTTGATGCAGAGTTAAAGGAAATTGTCTAGCTCTTCCAGCCTCAGACTCACTGAATTCCAAAAGAGTTGTCATTCATGCCTGGATTGTGCAGAGCCAAACGATGCCCCATTACCCCGTCCTGAAGGCGTGATCATGGGTTTAGAGGTTAATGCACTAATCTGCTGACCAGACAATATTTCACAGTTGGTCAGCAGAGACTTCAGAGGAGCGCCTTTGCACACTAGCCTATCTTTTGACCTATTATTGAGTTTTTTCATCTTCAGAGATCAGAAGGTCGATGCCTAGGGCTTCAGGTAAATTTGGCTGATTAAAACCTGAAGCTTTCTAAAATAAAAACCAGCACATGATTATGTTTATGTTAAGTAGACATTTTTTCTAATTGAATGTGTATTGTTTCATTGAATATGTATTGTTTTATTTCGATTTCCTATTATTCATATTTGCTAAAATTAATAATCTTGGGAAGTCCTCAGAGACGACTGTTGTTGTGATTTTGGGCTATACAAAATTGATTGATTGATTGATTGATTGATTGATTGATTGATTCTTGACTACAGCAAAACAGAGCAGTAAAAAAAAAAAAAAAGATTTCCTCCTGGCATATTTCAGAACCTTTTAAGTATCTTGGTATTTGATAGTTTGTGTTTCATTGTAGTGGTATCATGACATTTCATTTTATAGCAGATATAATGTATAATGTATGCACATATGACATTGTTTTTGTGGTTTGAAATTGTGGCATATTTTATAAAATACTTCATAGACTTTCTATTAGCATTTTATAGAGAGGTTCCTTCCATCATTCAACATCTGTAAATCACATAATCACCAGTATTCTGTCATGTCACAACCTCATAATACCCATCTCTAGGGGAATACAGCTGTATTCATCTTTTGAAGCGATTGAGAGAACCCATCTTACACATGAGAAGAATATAAAAGCTCACAGGAGGTTTTGAACCAGCATCAGAGGCATCCCACTGACACAAGTAAACTGTCCTACCCTTCTCAAAAGAACAGAAATATTTCGTTTTTGTTTGTTTTTTTCTTATTAAACGCAACACTATAAAACTCATATCTGATCTTGTGCCATATTGTAACTCAGAGTTTTTTATGCTTAATGCACATTTCTGTCCCTACTCATATTGGTCAGCCTCAGATATGCTCTTGTCGTATGTCTGCCTGTAACAAAAACTACTCATAGTCAACTTTCAGAAGCAGCAGATGGCTTTCGTTTTACCGTAAATTTGGTTGAAATATTGCCTCCTTCTATCTCGTAGAAAAAGTTATCAAAATAATGTAACTGTAATTTAAAGGTGTTGTACTCGATTTCTGTATCCTTAAAAATGCAAACTAACAAAACAATTAATTGTAAACGTTTTTCTTCAGTCTACACGTTTTGTTCAATTATCTAATGTATTCTGAGCCTCTGAATTGTTCATCACAATGTGTTTTTTTCACAGCCGTTAGGAGTGAGATGTGCCGCTTTGCTAACAACCACAATGGCAACAATAACAACAACAACAAAATAAACAACAACAACAACAGACAAACTTAGTGGAGCTTGGTGAACTAACAGGACATTAGTAGACATAGACAAGACATTACGGGCTAATTTCTACCCGAAGATATACATTAACAAGATATCTGGAGGAAATTGATTTTAAGCTAAAAAAAAAAAAAAAAAAAAAAAGATCAGGTAAACTCCCTTTCAGGGTGCTTTGCGCGAGTGGCAAATTCTTAGAACAAGGGTTCCAACTTAGTGGCACTGCAACAGTCTTTACAAACAAATCTTTCAGTTAAAAAGTCTCCTGTTACTTTTTAACACTGTATTGTTTTCTGACAAAGTTATTAGTATGAAATTGTAGATGCTGACTCATTTATTTGTTATTTTTGACTGATTGGCCAGTCTGCCGACTCCAAAAGTTAGACAAGAAAAGTTAGATTAGATAATTTGGTATTTAGGCTATAATTGAGTATCTGTCTTACCTTCTAATCCAAAATAATCACTAGATGAGCATCCTATTGATCCCCAGCACAGTTCACTCTTTTCTTTTTAGCAGCACTGATTATGTTATGATCCTTCTTCGGTATTGCGCAGTTTGCAGCAGTAGATAGCAGTATTACCTTGTTGACTGTAGCTTTTAAAAAATAATAATGAAGCACTCAATGTACAACATTCATCTGATGTTACCAGCAAAATAAAGAGTTTATGTGAATTAAATACAAATAATTGCCGTAATATAGTCACTTCCTTCCAACTAGAGCGGGAGAATGCAGTCCGATTCAGTTACATTTATGAGGCTGTCTCATAAATGAGGTCGCTTAGAGGCAACCTCAGAGAATTTACAAAATATGGCGCACATCCTGCAAGTGTCAATGGACTGATTTTGATATGTTGCAACTTTGAGCATTTTAACGTATGCAGTACAACATTAAACTAATACCATTAAGATGTTTGTGTCTAAATCTTATCCACAAAATGTATATTTTGGATATAGTTTTGTGTGGGTAGACATGAGTAGACAGCACTTAAAAATGACTGGCCAAGTCTCATTTTCTGGCAAATATTCACCTTTTACACCCGGCAGAATAATTCACTTTTTGTTCTTTACATATTTTTCATAACAATAATCATCATTGTCACAAAATGGAATCCAGATCTTGCACAATACTCTGAGCTAGTCCATAGGTAGTGTCTCACCATGGTTGGTGGTTAGGCAGGTGAATGTTAACAGGGTGCATATGAGATGTAACTGTGACTTGGGCGTCATGCAGGTCACACAGTCGTTCCGCTCTGGTGTCTGTCATCGTAATGAAGCATCAGGAGAGGATTGCTGCACCATTACACATATGTATGTGAGGGGCTGGACCTAAATGACATGGACGAAAGAACCCAATGAGAACATGGAAGTAAAGTTCAGTCTTGGGACCAGTTACTACTATTTCTAGAGACTTTCTTTGTGGTACCACTGCTAAGCTTTTACAGGTAATGGAGCATGCACCACAATGTAGTAAATTGTATGTGAGAATAATTTAATAAAAAGTGGTATGAAAACACCCTCTCCTCCACTCCTTTATTCTCTGCTGCTCCCGTGTCAGCGTTCATTTGGGTTGTTGTGTACGCTCTTTCCCGTGTGTTCAGGTAGAAAGTCTTTAATATGTAATATGTTAATGTTCCTTGCTTTCAGGGCCTCTCAGTCAACTCTCAGTCAAGTCTGGAGTGACAGGGATGTTTTTAAATATCCTTGCAGTGTCCAACATTAACCATGACCCGTAATTGTTCTTGTGAGTTGTTTGTTTTAGAAGGAGTGATGAAGTCTCATAGCACTCTGACCTGTACTCTGCTCGTAGCCTTAAGGTCTCTCACTCTGTGCAGAGTAGGTGAGGTAAATATCAAGCTGTTTTTATTGTGCACAGAACAGTGTAGTTTGATGTTCGGAACTGGGTACCACTTGAGAGCACTATTCAGTGTTACCTTGGTATGTATATTATTCATTAGTTACACTAAGAGACTCTATTAGAGCTAATAGCTTACATTGATGTTGGGTGCTGCCAGCCTTTGTTGCCTCCCACTCTTCATAGGATTTTCAAATATTATTGGTTATTGGTTATATGAAGTGCATGAACTGCTTTTCTTTGGCTGAATCAAATATGAACTATTTGTCAATAAATGAATGTTGCACGAACCTGAATAACTTATTTTTTTTGTACACAATTGCCTTTGTCTTGTCAGTCTTACAGATCTCCGTTGCTTTTCCCTAGCTCATAATTAAAAGTAATTCAACAGTGGGCAGACTTTGTCAAATATGCTATATGCAGACAAGTAAATTAGCCTAGTATAGCACTCTTTTGATAAATACGCCATCACTTTAAAACCTAATTCATTTCAAACATTTACACCAGGCAAGAAAACAATGCAATAAAATAATATTTAAATCAAAAAGATATTTTTATTAGAATTAAAATCTTCTGTGCTTTTGTAACCTGGGTACAATGTTCTTGTAGAGGGTCATTGGTAGCTCTGTTAGCCTCCAGGGGATCTTTGTGTTCTCTGATAGCTCCCATGTTCCCTGTGCTAATCACATAATTAACTGCTCTTTTCACAATTCAATTATAGGCCGAAGACCGCAGTTCCAAGTGTAGTGCATGTAGCACTGACCCTTGAGGCCAAACACTCTCCCACCATCACTGCACATGGACGTGTGGGTAATGTGTATGCAATGTGAACAATATATGGGCATATCATACATCGCGTCATTTCTATGGAAATGCATTGTGATTGGATAAACATTGGCACTTTGTGTGTTTATTTTTGAGTAATGTGATAAATTGAGTGCAAAAAACACAAAACAGCAAACACAAGACTGACAATAATGCAAGACAGAGAGAAAAGCTTGCATAATGAATTAATAGCAGCCTGTACATGTTGTTGAGTATTGTCCAACATTGGTGGCACTAATTTACGAATGTATAAGCACAACCATTTTCTAAACAAAAGCTATGATCAAATTAAAAGAATATACATTCAAAATACTTACATTAACACAAATGATCAACCTTTTTGCACATAATCTACCAGAGTGAATCCCTAATCACATGATGCACAAGGAGCAAACTGCAGCAGATGACAGTGCTGCTGCAGCTCTGATTGCAATGTGTTGAAACCACACAGTCACTCCAAATACTTCTAAGTCGTATCCGCCATCACTTGTTCAGCTAATTGTCAAAGTGCAAATGTTCGCCACACATTCTACCTTTTTGGACTTAATTAATGGCCTAATTACATGAGCTCATTAGTGAAAAACTGTAATTCCCTCATTTCATCTTCCCATTAGCTGACAATATTCATAATTAGTAGCAATAAGGCGATTAGTACATGGCAGGTTGATGGCGAGCATAGACACAGATGTTTCAAACAAATCCTGATAAAACATTGAGGAATAAGGCTGTGGAAATACTGGCTGATGCGAACATTAGAAATCTTATCATACAGTATTTGTAAGACGTTTACAAAAAAGAACATGAGAGAGAGAGCAAGAGAGAGAGAGAGAGAGAGAATATCTAACTTTGTACATTTCTAAAATATCATATGCTTTTAAAGTTTGTATGTAAGCATTTCAAGCTTCCACAAACTGCACAACTTTTCATCCTAATCAAGCCCACACTATATGAGATGTGAGATGGTTGACATTACCCCTCTCACCCCCCTCTCAATGATAGTAAGCCGCCCTGGAGCAGTCACTTAAACACCTGACACCTCAACCTCCGACTGCCATCAAGCGTCCCTAATTTAAAATAATATTTTAAGTGTCATTAATCAGTCGCTGTTAAAGGCATGACATTTTTTTCAGGCCATGCTTGCA